>PVHX01000891.1:127714-244545 GCA_004024805.1 Geosciurus inauris | reverse complement strand
CTTCTGACCTCCTGGCCATATTTACCAAGGGCACTCTGGTCTTGGAGATTGGGCTGTGATGTGACAGGGCCACTGGTCAAATAATATGTAAATAAATAGTAACTTTAAACCCCCGTATGCATGCATCCTAATGCGTGTGCGCCTGGGGCATTTCCTACACATATGGTGTCGTGACCTCCACCCTGGAGTCTTGCTGCTTTTCTGGAACATTTTATCCTTCATATACTTATTGTTTGTTTGATTTAAACTACCTTGTTTTGTTTTAAAATTATTTTCAAATAAATTTATTTTAAAATAAACAGTTTTGCGATTTATTTTGACATCATTGATTTCTTCGGATATTATCGATCAGCGCTGCTAATTCTGCATGTGTGGAGTTGCTCTTCCAGAGATGCTCCCAGGCTGGGTCAGTTCATAGTCTGCACTCCAGGCTGCCAGAAGGTGTGTCTAGAATCTGCCTCCACGCCCACAGGCTGCCCCTCATGAGCCTTGAACCTCTCTCTGGGCCAGCCTGGCCTGGCCTCCTGAGCTGCCGGTCCCTTATGCCTTGCCGCAGACCCTCAGTGCCCTCTGGAGTGTTCACCATCCCACAGTAAAACCAAGGCACCCCTCCTCTGCACCCCTCCTCTGCCCTTGCTACCTCGGGAGCCCTGCGGATCCTGCAAGATCTCCCTTCGGAAGCCACCCCTGGCTGACAGCCCAGACCCCTCCCTCCCGGCCACAGGGAGGAGCTCTGCTGTGGTCCTGCTCACCCTCCCTTGCACTTGACTTGGCATCAAGGCGGCCACTCCTGGTGCTGCTACCCTGGCAGTCAGAGCCATTACTGAACTCTTACTATGTGCCATCTGCTGTTACATTCAATGCCCACATCAGTGTCTGCAAATGTGCGTTTCACAGATAAGGAGCTGAAGCTCAGAGCACTGAGGATCCAATACAGGCAGACGGGCTCTGAGGCGTGACTCATCCCCAGCCTACCACCTACGGGCTGTGCATGGCTGGGAGCCAGTCCCCGCCCAGCGCAGGGGGAGGATGCATGTTCCTCTGCACAATCCGCGCTGATCAGCCCTGAGCTACGCTGGCCTTGGCTACCGACAGCCCTCAGTGGATCAGGCGTCAGGTGGAGTCTTTATTTTTTGTAGGTGACTTGGCGTAATTTAACTGCATCTGCGAGAACTAATCCCCTCCCCCAGAGCTTCCTGCCTTTCCAGTCCCTCCACCTTTGATACTGATGAAATGTCACACGGGACCCCATGTTAATATGTGCAACTAATATTTACTAATTTAAAAACCCAGAAGGTGCTGAAATACCAGTTCCAGGAGCCCTTTCCTGTACCCTCTGAGATGGACACTCCCTTCTGACTAAAGCTTCCCCACACATTCCAACGTCATTCCATTGCAGCTGCTGCTCTGGGCGGGAGAAGCTGGTCACCTCCATGCTCCTCCTTTCCCGCCCTAAGCCCTGAGAGAGGGAACTGGCTGGCTGTGCATCTGCGCACTCCTCCGATGCCCAGCACAGTGTCTGACATTTAGCGGGTACCAGTAATTAATTCTAACTCTCTTTTGAAGTATAACAGCTGTGAAGAAAAGTGTGGAGGCCCGTGTTCAGCTGGTTGCGTTTGCACAGGTGGGGCACCCTTGAGCTCTAGCTACCAGCCCAACCCCGGGGCCACTGCAGCCCTGAGGCTGCCACTCCTCATGCCAGCTCCTTCCAGAGGCTGCTCCTCCCTGGTCTGGCTGGGAGGCTTCCTCCCAGGAATTCAGGCTCCAGAACCAGCTACTCTTTTCTAATCTACTGTTTTATTGAACTTGGTCTGGGAAATACGCATGGCACCATCTTATCCCACGTAACCCTGACCTCAGTGCTGGCTGCAGTTCAGCACCCTCACTGCTCCCGAGGGGAAACTGAGGCTTGTGGTCCTCTGCAGAACTAAGTGCTTCCTGGGACCACTGTCCCACCCGGATGGACGGGTGGTCAGAGACTGACTCAGGACCCCTCTCCTGCAATAACGCCATTTCCCCAGATTCAAATCAATCCTGTCTGACCTGAGTGTGAATCTGTTTCTGAGAATGGACTCCATCCCGCCCCCTCACAGATCAAGAGGGGACCTCATTTCTATCAGTGAGGAATATGGTGACCTTAACACATGTGTGGTCCTGAGGAGCCGCTGAGGAGGAGCCCACAGCCGGTGTGACCTTTACAGAGCCTCAGGGAAGACGCAGCCGGGAGCAGCCTGGGCTACGTTCCTTCGCACCTCTGGCCCATCTCCACCTCCATCAGTCGGGCTCAAAGTAAACAGCATTTTCTCTGGCCTGAGCATCTTCCAAGCGTTGTCTGCACCTGGCATTTCAGGCGGCTCTGTCTCTGGGGTCACTTTGGACAGGCCATCCGACTGCCTGGGATGACAGGCATAGCCCCACGGCTGGCATGAGGCCCGAGGAGTGGCTCCAGGGCAATTGGGCATGTCCACCCATGTGTCCTGTCTAGCTGCTGCCCAGGACACCCTGGTGGATCCTGGGGTCCTCTGCAAAGTGAGGACAATGACATTGAACACTGTCACTTGGAGACTGAAATGAAATCAAGTGGAGTCGGGCCCATGAGAGCTGTGGACACGTGGGCACCTCTTGGCTCAGTCTCCAGTGATTCAGAAAAGGACCCCAGCAGAGAGTCAGGGTTCCTGGAGTCTGCTGTGTGTGAGAAGCCCCTGAGTGTCTTGTGAGAGGACGACTTGGAATCAGCGGGTCTGTGGGGCCCCAGAGGTTCGGATTCCAATTGATTCCCCGCAGATGTCGATACCAGTCCTGTGGCCATGTGTCTCCCAGGTAAAAGAAGCCTGAGCAACCTAGTGCCTGGGTCAGAGGAAAGTCACTTCACCTGAACCTCAACCCCCACGGACCCCCAGTCCCTCACGAGCTGGATCTTCTGGCAGAAGCAGCTCCAACCTGCCAACTGCCAATTCCCACTCCCCGGCAGCGCCTGTCAAGAGAATTCCATGTCCCCAACCACTCTCTTGCTTCGATCCTTCCCCCTTTGTGTGGAGTGCTGTATGACATGGCTTTCAGGGCCAGGCTGCTGGACTGCCCAGGGTGAGGAGCAGAGCGAAAGACGCAGGGAGAAGGGACTTGCAGGCCCTAAGGAAGCCCCACTGCAGATCCACTCTAGGTGTCTCTGGCCTTGTTCATGTCCACGCTGTCCTCCTGCAGGTCTCTAGCTCTCAGAGGGACTTTTTCCCGCCCTCCTGCAGACAGAAACTCAGGGCAATCGAGTCGCTGAGGGTGGGCCTGCCCATGAGAAGAGTCCTTTCCCCGTCCAGCAGCGGGAGACTGTGGTCCCAGAACCTCCCAGCGGGATTCCCCAGGGTTGTCCCAGTAACCAGCCTGCCAGCACCTGCCCCGTGCTTCCCACACCCGCCTCCTCTGCCTGCTTCACCGCCTAGTGAGGTGCTGGGCCCCTACCCTTCCTTAAGCCCACCTGGGGAACCTCACAGCAGGCTTTTCCTTGGGGAAACAAAGGCTGGACTCTGGAGACCACGATTCTGGTTTGTATTTCCTCTCCATCTTCCAGGGACCACCGTCACGCCCCAAACTAGGGAAAGCTCCCCGGATGCCACCAGGAGCACACTGCTCGGGAATCCCCTCATTTCCTCCTGGAGGACATGATGCCCGGGCCCATAAACCCATCTGCCTCGTGTGCATATTGTCCCCAGTCGGGCCAGTGGGGTTCAGAGGAAGTGTCTTACGTCCACGTTCACAGAGCTTGAAAGGAATATTGAGACGTTACAGCAATCAATTTTTCATAAATAATATACGTGTGTAGCCACATTACACATTCCAAGCAGCAGTCAAGTGGTCGGAGAGAATGATCATTTATTCTGTTGAATTTCTTCAGAATGAATTTCAGGACAGATCAAACAAAAAAGTTATAAAATAGGAATCACACGTAATGAATCCCTGCTTGCTGCAAAGGCATCCGGCTCACCGGGATGCTTCGTTGAAGCTGGAGAGGGCAGGGCGAGCCCCGAGGCCATGAGGAGGAGGCACCTGCTCCCACCCAGCAGGAAAGACACTGTGTGTTCTGTAGGATCCGTCCTCTGTGATGGCGGGAGCTCCACAAGCTTCCCGACACGCTGGGGTTGGCCGCAGTGTGCAGGGCAGGCGGTGGCTAGACGGAGGCGCGCCCTGCCCCTCTGCCGCCTGCTGAATGGCAGGGTCCTCTTGTGCTCTGGTTCTCTCAGGCTGTGCTGTCACTGTGTGGATTTGGGCCACTCTGTGTCCTCAGGTCACTGTTTCCCCATGGGGAGGGTAGAGCTCTTCCCACTGAAGAAGGAGCAGCAGGGGTCCAGGGGCATGCGGGACTCTTGGAACAGGTGTGAGCTAATCTGGGGTGAACACCATCCTCCAGGTTTCCTCCTTCACCCAGGAGCAAATCGTAAAAGCACCTGGGGTCTAGGAGCGGGGAAGACTGACCGGAGGTTGACTCCGGCTGGTAACCACCTCCTTCCTGCTTGAAAGCTGCCCAAAGAGTAGATTTGAAATGTCCTCACCAAAAAAGAATGGGTGTGTGAGGTGATGGGTATGCCAGCAGCTGGGCTTCCCCATGCCACATTGCATACGGATGTACCAAGTCACGTGGTCCAACCGCAGTGAACGGTTCACATCTGTCAATTAAGGAAATAAAGAGTAAAGGCGAATAGCCCAGGCAGGTCTGACATCCGGCGGATCTCAGCTCAAATCCAGCCTACAGCATCCGGGCTGTGGCTTCAGACAGTCCCCGGCCTCTCCCATCTTCAGGGTGCTCACGTGTGAGACAGAAATAATACTGCGTGTTTTACAGGCTGAGGAGAGGAACAGGTAAGATGGTGGGAAGTGCTTTCACTCTGATAGCACCTGGAAGCTTCTCAGAGGCGGCCATCCCAGCAAATCAAGGGAGCCGGTTTCCCCCAAGTTTCAGGCGCTTTCTGGGTCGGAGTCACTAAGCAGAAAACATAAACAGAACTGAGTTGCTGGTGGTGTTGAGGAGGCCAAGGAGCCCGGAACACGTTCCCATCACTCAAGCTTCTGCCATCAGAGGCAGAGCTGGCCCCGGGGCCACAGCAGGGGAAGATCTTGGCTCTCTTCATCCTGCACTGGGCCTTGTGGGTGGCAGTGTGGAGACCGTGGAGCAGCCCCTGGCAGCACCCTAGGAGAAGTGGCAATCCCGTCTGTGGCCAGGAGCTGGAGAGAGAGGGTCCTGGCCCTGAGGATTGTGCCCGCAGACCTCAGCACACCTCTCCTTTCACATGTGGGGAGGTCCAGGGATGCATCACAGGCTGTTGAGGGCTGGAGGCCTGCAAGAGACTTTGCATGATGTCTGGCCCAGAAAAACCCAGGACACTCTGGAAGTGGCAGGGGTGTTGTGCGGTGCTTACTCTTGTTGCTCAAGTAGCTCTGAGCCCTGAAGAAGTGCAGGCAAGGTGGCAGGCTCTGCCATGGAGTCCTTGCTGAGCAAGGACTGTGGTGGGTGGGTGACGGCCTGTGTGGGAGGGCAGGGATACAGATTGGAGGCCTCTCTCCTGGGAAGGATAGCAAGCACACTCAGGGTGCCCGCATGCTCTCATGGCATGAGCTGCTGCTTTCTGATAAGACGCAGCCCATGGACCTCCAGGGCCAGCAACTGACCCTGGCCTTCTTGGAGTTGCCCCCATCCCAACTATAAAGTGAATAACAAGAAGACCTTAAAGCTGTCCACATCCATGCATGCTCTTGGCTATAAATACGAGTCCACTCCAGGTGGTTGAACACGGGGGGAGCTTCAGAGCTGCTCTGGCTGTCCAGGCTCTGCCTCGACGCCTGCCTTGACCCTCTTCCTCCAGCCAAGGCTGCAGCACTCTCAAGCCACTTGCCCAGTACAGTCCAGAGGGACAGGGACAGGGCTGTCCTTCTGCCCAATCCCAGGAGGCTTTGGTCTGCAGAACGCCCTGGGCCACCATTTCCTGGTGCAGGATTTCACCTGCAATCCACACTGTGTCCACCACTGGAGACGAGCAGTGGCCGGCTTCGCGAGGCACACAGACCTGAGGGTGCTCTGCTGGGAAGAGCAGGGCCACGGACGCTGGTAGGCAGAAAGCCCGCTCCTCTCGCTCTAATGTCACATTTTGTGTTTAGATTGCGGGCGCTTCAAAGAAAGTGCCTGTGTTCTTCAGCTAAGCCATTTTAAATTAAGTCCACAAAGTGAATATCAATGTTTTATTTCATTGTGACAGGCTGTCAGTAAACTTAAGGAGTAGAGTTGACGGTGGAGTTTTCGTGGTGTGTTGTTCTTGTATATTTTTTGGCATCCTATCACAGAAGCATAAAAAATTCTCTTTGTACTGGCCCCTTAAGAGCCTTTTTCCAAGAGAAATCCAACATCCAGAGGCAGCAGGCTTTTCAGCCCTGGCACAAACAATCCCACACCCTCCCTGCAGCTCAAAGGGAGACAGGGTGTCCCCAGGCCACGACAGCAGGCTGGTCACAGTATCAAGAGCAGTCGCCCTCAGGACACACTGTGACACGCTCTGGGCCCTTGTGTGGAATTGCGAGGCCCTCTGCCTGCCTCCTAAACCAGACCGTGTCCAGAGGGCCCTGGCGTGGAGGAGAAGTGGCAGGAGCAGCGTCGGGGTGTCACCTAGGGTCCCAATCACAAGGGCCCTCCCTCTGCTCCAGAGAAGCCTGGATGTTTCAGGAAAAGTGCAGAGAAGTGAGTCAGAAGGGAGACAGGAACCCCAAAGTCGCCTCCCTGGCATTGCTGCCTTGCACGGGGCACAGTGGAGTCCTAACTCAGGCCTGACGCTCGCCTGCAAGAATGGCGGCAGGCCTCACAGGTGTCTAGAGCAAGGGGGTGCAGGATGTTTCGCCGTGGCACCCCACCAGCACCCAGAGGCAGCTGTCGCCTCCCCAGGCCGGCCCTCCTGCCTCCTGCATCGGCAGCCTGGCCAGCGGCTTCCCACTGCTCCTCATCAGCTCCGCCCATGAGACGCTCTGTCCTTGGCCTCTGCCTTGCCTGCAGCCCTGTCTTGGTGCTACTCTGCCTGGGGAGACAGCTGAGCGGGTGCTCAGGTCCCGCCCTGGGCCAGCCTCCCCACACCCCTCCTGCTTCTCACCTGGACCGCCCCCCCCTGCAGGCTTCCAGGAACGGGAGCCCCGCCCCCGCCCACCTTCCCTTCTCTCCTCTGCCAGGTGATTCACAAGTCGCTTGACAGCACATGCCACATCACGTGTGCTGCTAGCAGGCCCAGGGGCCCCCCGCGTGTGTGAACGGGTAACCAATGCATGTTGGTGGAGCCCTGGTTCCCTTCATGCCACATTTTGTTTTCAAATCTCGGCCCCTGTCTGTCTGACAGCGATTCACTGCCCTCTTGTCTCCCTTGTGAACTTGAATTTGCTTTCCTGTTCTAATAAGCTGCAAATGGATCCATTTCTAGCAAATTAGAATCCTGGGGCAGTTTTAGCCATTTGGGGAGGTTGACATGCACCCTTTTAAAATGTCAGTTTGAGCAAATCTAGTACTGGCTGTTCACAGGACCTGGATAAGAGAGAACCCTAGAGCTTCTGCAGTGAGGTCTTGACTGGGCTTTTTCACCCTTCGCCACAGAGAGCCGAGGTCCACCAAGGGCTGAGCGTGACACTCCTTTCCCTCTGCATCTCTCCTAGGATGGGGCAGGTGAAACAGGGCTCCTGGTGATGGCATTGCTGGCCCCTCTTCTCCATCTGAAGGGCAATACCAGCCTCATGGCTCCCACAGTCCTACCTCATTCCCAGGAGGACACGTGAGCTCTGCGGGGCCAGGTTGCTCCATGTGAGGAGGTGGGCATCAGAGCTCAGCAGAGGGGCTAGAGAGGTGGCTGAATGGACCGCTGGGTCTGGGGCTTGCGACCTGGGGTCACATGTTACATCCACAGCCGTTGTTACTTGCAGAGAAACAAGAAGTGGTATCCAGTGCCGGAGAGGGTTTGCGGTCACAGTTGGACATAAATTTCCCCCAAACGTCCACATCCTCTGAATGATGAGGCCGCTGATGTTGACTAAAAAAAGGACTCCAACTGGAATATTTCCAGATTAAAATATAGTGGATCTATCTTTATTCACATGATAATTTATCTCTAATAAAATCTCCAAGCTACATTTTGGAAGGCAGATTTTAGTGGCAAGCCACAAAATTTATCTCTGGAGAGAAAGACAATGAAAATACATATAAAAGCCATTGCCATCAGCACAAAAGCGGGAGGGAATTTATAGAACTGCAGCCTTCGCCAGATTTGAAATCTGGGCTTCTCCTGGCATCCCACAGGGCTCCCTCACCGGGCAGCGGGGCCTGCGCGAAAGAGCCACAGACCTGAGTGAACGTTCCTCGAGTGACACTCTGTGCCACGCTCTTTGCCACACACGTCATCATGTGTCAAGTAATGCAGGACGAGCAGGAGCGGGAAACAGGCTGGACCTGGGGCAGGACCAGCAGCAAGGCCTTCAGCCAGGGCAGGAGGCCGCAGTGGCCTGGTGTGCGTGAGCTCTGTGCCAGATCTGTGCAGACAGAGCGCAAGGCCTCCCTGCGAGCCCTGTGCTATCACAAACCCCATTTTGCAGAGCAGAAAGCTGACACAGGGAGGTTGGGCATCTTGCCTGAGGTCACACAGATGGTGGCACAAATGGGGGTTCCCACACAAGTACTGGCTCCAAGGTCACCCCTCTGCATGCCCAGCAGATCTGCTGCAGTTGGCATGAATGCCTCTTCTCTCACAGGGGACAGTGGTTTGCACCCTGGAGACCCTGGACATTGAGGACCTCAGAATCCTTCTGCAAATCATTTGAAGAAATAATAAGGATCCTTTTCGCTAAAACCAGCACACCCCTGCTGGTCCTGGAGTCCCATTTCCAGGCCTGCACAGACCCCCTAATGCTGCTCTGTGAGCCTCCATGGAAGACCTGCACGATGGACCCTGATGAGACTGGGAGCTGGGCCTCTGCAGGTTTGGTCCCGTTCCAGTTTTCTAGGAGCCCACTCACCTAGGTAGCTCTGAGATCTGCTGTGGAGAAAGGCTACGCATTGCTATTAGATTTGTTTTGTTCTAATCCTGATTCATGTTTAAAACTAAATTAATTCTGCAGAAAAACACCCATCGTATGCTTCTCCTGCAGAATTCCATTATTATAGCCTAAAGACTCCACCCACTACCCTTTTTTCCAGGAGCTTCCTTGAGAAGGGAGCATTAGCTAATTGGATAATCACCATGCAAATGAAGGAGGCTGGAGCTCAAGTAGCCAGTGAGAGGCTCCTCCCTGCCTAGACGGCCAAGCTGGAGGCCAGTAGCAAGTCTCCAGAATCCAAGGGAATGAGGTGCTTAACTCCTCTCTTGATCTGTGGCTTAAATTGCCATCTGGAGAAATCGCCTCCTGGCTGTAGTACATCCAAATTAAATATATTTGATCATAAGTCCCGAGGATGAGAGCCAACCAGCACTATCTGCAGCGTGAGGGGTAAGCTGTGGCGTGGGTCTCTGGACTGGGGTGAGCACGAGGTACTGAGTCACCCCGTGACTGCTGCTCATCCCAGGACACGCCCCAGCCTTATTCTAGCAGCTGATTTCCATTCTTGCTCCCAGATCGATATTTCCCATCACTGTGTGATCACGGCGTCCACGCTGCACTACAGCGAGATGCTGCAGGCCTGAGGCCTGTACAACAATGTAAAGCTAAGGCCGGAGGAGACCCTGCCCTCCTCCCCGACACCCAGAGAGAAGCGACAGGGCTGTGCATCTCCAGGACGGCGCTCCCTGCACCCAGACCAGATACTCAGTGCTCATTTTTTTATTTGTTCTTTTTAGATATACATAACAGTAGAGTCTATTTGGGCATATCATATATACATGGGGTACAACTTATTCACATTCGGATCCCATTCTTGTGTTTGCACACGATGTGGAGTTACCCCGGCTGTGTATTGAAATACAGGAAAATGATGTCCAACTAACCCTACTGTCCTTCTTGTCCCCCTCCTCCTCCTTTCCCTCATTCCCCTTTGTCTAATCCAATGGACTTCTATTCTTTCCCTCCCCACCCTCCTTTTTGTGGGTTAGCATCCAAATATCAGAGAGAACATTCAGCCTTTGGTTTTTTGGGACTGACTTATTTCAGTCATAATGACAGCTATAAAGAATAGAAGTAGCAGCTGGGCATGGTGGCCATGCCTGTAATCCTAGTGGCTTGGGAGGCTGAGGCAGGAGGATCACGAGTTCAAAGCCAATCTCAGCAAAAGCGAGGGCCTAAGCAACTCAATGAGGCCCTGCCTCTAAATAAAATATGAAATAGGGCTGTGGATGTGGCTCAGTGGGCAAGTGCCCCTGAGTTCAATACCTGGTACTAAACTAACAAAAAAAGAATACAAGCAACAATAAATGTTGGTGAGGACGTGGGGAAAAGCGACACTCATTCATTGCTGGTGCAATTGCAAATTGGTGCAAATTGGTGCAACCACTATGGAAAGCAGTATAGAGGTGCCTTAGAAAACTTGGAATAGAACCACCATTTGACCCAGTTATCCCATTCCTTTGTCTATACCCAAAGGATTTACAATCAGCATACTACAGTGACGCAGCCACATCAATGTTTATAGCAGCTCAATTTACAATAGCTAAGCTATGAAACCAACCTAGGTGCCTTTAACAGATGAATGAATAAAGAAACTGTGGTACATATACACCATGGAATATTACTTAGCCATAAAGAAAAATGAAATTATGGCATTTGCCAGTAAATGGATGGAACTGGAGACTATCATGCTAATGAAATAAGCCAGTCCCAAAGAACAAAGGCCAGGTATTCTTGATCACAGTCTAGTCTGTCTTCTCTGATCAGAAAAGGGACAAGCAGCATTTATCCTCCCTGGCAGGAGTTAACAGGGTGCCTCATGGGCTGAGGATCCAGGGAGGCCTGTAGGTCACATCAAGGGTGAGGACAGCGGAGGCTGGACTGAAGATGGGCTCCTTGGTGAGTCCCTCACCAAAGAGAAAGGCTGTGGCAGGACAGAGCAGGATGGGCACCCACCACTAGTGTTCTGGAAAGAAACAGAATCAGCCCAGGCTGGGGACTTAGACCTCCCAAAACTCAAAAAGGGAACTGGCCTCTTGAAGAGGTGCAGGTGGCCCGCAGGTGGTCACTGGTAGTGGAAGCACATAAGCTGGACTTGGGCCTGATGAGGGAGGCGGAGCCCGGGAAGCTGCTGGCCCTTGGTGAGCACGGCAGTCTGCGGGCTGGGGCAGAGCTCAGAGCGAGTGAAGGATGCTACTTTGAAAATTTCTTTAAAAATTATCAGTTTTGTTATCAGCGATATTAAAGTGCACTGAAGTTAAAATGTATTCAGCGACTTGTAGCAGGTATTTATTGAACACCACAGTATACACAGCAGTGCATAAAAGGGACCAAACTCTTGCCTTTACAAAGCTCACAATCCAAAGGAAGCAGATAACGGCCACCTTCGACGCGACACTGAATGCCTGCCAGCTACTGTGCTGAGCTTCTCCGTGTTAACTCGTTAATCACAACAGGACCAGGAGCAGGAATCTACCATCAGCCTTGTTCTGCAAGTGAGGCCGCAAGACAGTGTCCAAGACCGCCCTCGGCAGAGCTGGGGGTTGGACCCAAGGCACGCGCCCTCCCAGGCATTCAGTGAACTTACACCTACTTGGCCTCGGGTGTACAAATATGAGGAGATCCACTCCAGGAATCCAGAACCTCTTGCAGGAAGAAGAGAGAGGAGCAGGACTCAGGGCCGCTGAGGGGTCCGTGGTAGCCTCAGGATCTGGCTACTCACACCAGGGAGGACTCTGCACCTCTCGGCCCAGGTCCTCATGAACTTTCCTTCTCGCTCTTCCACCCCACCACAAGGCTGTGCCACAGTGGTCACCTTGGCCACCAGCAGGATCATTGCCAGCTGATGGCAAGGTGGTCTGCGGCCGTGGAAGTGGCCCACTCTTGACATCAGCATCAGCTGAGATTGAGGATGACAGCGGCCCCAGAGGATGCCTTGTGGGGACAGCATGAGAAACACAAGTAGGAACAGAAGGGTCCATTTGACCTCGCCGACTCCCGCCCCCTGATTGTGAGGGAAGTGGCCATAAGCCTCTGGCTTGGGCAGCTTGGTCTGCACAGGAGGACGCATCTCGGCTGTGCACCTCTGGGGCTCCTGGGCAGGGCCGACAGGGCCTTGCTCGGCACTGCCCACTCTCCTCTGCCACAAACAGCACATAGGCCATGCCAGGCTTTCAGTGTGGGGGACACAGGAAGGGCAAGTGTTTGAGGGGGAGCAGGCCGCCGACCACGCGCAGGCAGCCTGGGGAGAGGAGGCTGCAGCAGCGGTGGGCGGCTTCTCCCCCGTTTCTTACAGGCACATGGGGGCCCCTGAGGAGGCCTGGAGCAGTTAGATACAGAGCCAGCCAAGCAGCCTCAGGGCCTCTGTGCATCAGGGTGAACTTGAGCACTCCAGTGGTGCTGTGCAGTGGCAGTACCTTCACGGGCGTGGGCAGGCCACCGTCCGAAGAACAGTCAGACGGAAATGTGAGTCCTGTAAGGTCCTTCCCACCCTGGCCTCTAGTGACTTGACCTTGGGCAGCGTCCAGCTCACTCTTCCCACCAGAGTAAGAAAAGGAGAGCTCCTGGGAACCTGTGTGTGCAGGGGTCTCGCTGGCCCTGTTAATCATGGGGCAATTCCAGCCATGTGGGCGCTCCCAAAGCTGAGTTCCCACACCTTCCAGAGTGAGGCAGAGTCCTCTGTCCTGGTGCTCACAGGGCACTGTGGAGGTGTGCCCCCAGAAGTGGAGCCCCAAATGTGCATGCCGGACTTGCAGGTTAGCATCCAACTGCTTCTGTGAGCAAGGCCTGAGAGCAGCAGTGCAGCCGGAGGCTGGCATTCTGTGCTTTGACAGGAAATGAGCAATCAATATGCTAAATACATGCAGGCAGCATGCAAATGAGCACCTAACCTTTTTGGAGGAAATGTCTACACCCTTTCCACAAAGGTCACTAGGCTGAGTGGAGGCCATGGCTGGGCGTTCTTGCCCCTGCAGGCCACAAGCTGGGAAGTCAATGAACAATCAAGATCATGTTTTAAATTTTTTGTTTGTTTGTTTTGGTACTGGAGATTGAACTCAGGGGCACTCAACCACTGAGCCACATCCCCAGCCCTATTTTGTGTGTTATGTAGAGACAGGGTCTCACTGAGTTGCTTAGTGCCTTGCCGTTGCTGAGGCTGGCTTTGAACTTGCGATTCTCCTGTCTCAGCCTCCCTGGTGCTGGGATTACAGGCTTGCACCACTGTACCCAGCTATGTTTTAAAAATTTTTTAAACAGAACAGTTTTTATCTCTCATATCTGAGCAACCAGGAAGCTGCAAACATGTGCACATACAAGCTCTACCTAACCGGCTATTGTGAAAACCATATGCCTCCAGGAGAGGTCGGAGTGGAGGAAGGGGGCTTTCGGTGCCCTTGCAAGGAGCCCTGACATCCTCTCTGGGCTGTGGCTTCTCAATACACAAAGCGCCCAGTCACCAACCCCAGTCACCATTGACATCATCGGGGAAATCGAGGACACGTTTAGATTCCCAATCGTCGGCAGCCAGCACTGTGCAGGAAGAAGATGAGAAGGTGTGGGTCAGAGCCCAGGGGAGAAGACAACCAGGTGTTTGGGGAATAAGCCACGCAGGCTAAGCTTCATCGACAGCTTTATACCAAGAACCTTTGCAGAGAATGAAGGAGAGCTCCTGGACCGTCGCGGCAGCACCAGAGACAGCAGCCTGCTCCAGCACATTTGGCCTTGCTGACACAGAGCCATGGCTGCTAGAAGTGGGGCGGGGGACAGGTGCAGGGCTCAACTGCAGGTGGAGGTGGGGGTGGGCTTTTCCACTCTCTCCGGCTAATTGTAGGAAGAGCATGTTAAAGTTGTCTTTATTCACAGGACAGTTTGAACAATGGGCACATTATGACTGAGTTGAGCAGCAGTGGATGGGGTCTTGCCTCCTGAGCTTTGTGGTGTGACGCGGGGCAAGTGATCTGGCCCTTCTGAGCCTCAGTCTCATCTGTCAAATGGACACCGTTACCATACAGTGTCAGTAGCGCAGGACAGTGCTCTTACGGCCACTCTGGCATGTAGCCTGGCAGAGGCGAAGTTAGAAACTGATATTAAAACCATTACCCAGGTTTTCTCCCCACTACATGCCAGTCTTTGCTTCGAGTCTGCTAACAGCGCAGCTTGGCTCTGGGGAAGTGTTTGGTTTGAAGCCCTGACAACAAGCAACCTTCTGTCACTTAGGCCTGTCAGGGGAAATGGCACCGTCTCCCAGAACCACTTCCTACTACTTCAGCCACAGGGACTTCCCCAGGGTCCCTGGCAGACAGGCCTCCTGCACGGCCAGCTGTCGTCACACCTTGTAGAACATCCACAGGGCTCTCGGGGCGGCCTCCCGAGCGGGCCTTCTCAGGCACAGGCTGCACTTGGACAGTTCTGAAGCGTCAGGCCAGGCCCCTCTCTGCGCCGTGGGGCTGAGGCTGCAAGCAACAAGGCCCTTGACGTTGTGTGTCAGAGATCCACTTGTCTACACATGCTCTGCACGCCCAGCTGCTGCTCCTCGACAGGGTCCCTGACTTGGTGGTGAGGCTCCAGCCTCCTGAGGGTGGAGGTGTCAATGCAAGCCAGCAGTCCTCAGCAACCAAGGGCCCCTGGTGGTGAGCAGAGCACAGCACAGGGAACAGGCCCAGTTTCCTTTAGTCCCTAATTACACACTGGGACTCCTGGGAGGTGGAAACCTGGAGGAAGACAGTGCGGGCAGGCCCCGTGACAACTCAGGGTGTTAGGAGCCAGGGGAGGAGAATACTGAGTCTAATTCCCAGAAACCTTCTGTACTTTTGCCAGAATGTATGAAGATGTGAATGGAGTGGATTCTGAAGAAATCTCTTCCTTTGGTAAGAAGAGAAGGGTCGCAGAATCCTGGAACTCTGGCCCTTTGCAGAGACTCCAGGCCAGAATACGGTCCAAGTTCCAGCTTGGCAAAAACTGCGGTTAAGGATCCTGGATAGTCACCAGGCTTCCTGGGGCAACAGAATCTGACATCTTCCATCTGGCCAGATCTGGATGAAGCAAAGAGCAAAGGAGAAACTTCCTGGAACAGACCCCACCCTCTCTTGCTCTCTCTTCCTCCTGTCTCTTACTCTTTCCTCCCGCTCTGCCTGTCTCCCTCTTCCTCTTTCTCTCCTTCTCTCTCCGCCTTCCCTCTCTCTTCTTCTCTCTCCTCCCTCCCTCCCTTCCTCCCTGTCTCTGGTCTCCCCGTGTGTACCAGCATGGCAGATGTGTGCCTCATGCTCATGACGAAGTTGAGCAGGGACAAGTTTCACGAGGGCAGGAGGAAGGACCTGGGAAGAGCTCCAGTATGGATGCGGGCCTCTGAAAAGTCTGTGTGCCTGGGTTCCTGGAGCTCAGCATGGATAGTTCCTGAACGCCCCCAGGGAGGTTGAGGTGCTTCTGAAACACAAAACAACATGGCACATGGTCTGCAAACACTGTTGATTTTCTGCAGAGCACTGCGCAGCAGGTACCAGCCCTCTCCGGGAGCACCCTCTGGACCGTGCGGGGGTGCACTGCAGCACCTGATGCGGGGCAGGGTCCGGCCCCCCCTGCTGTGTCCCCTCTCTTCCTTCGCTCACATGCAGGGTGACTGCACCGGGCAGATCTCTGGAACAATGGAGGGAGTTTCTGAGGATGGCAGTACCTGCCCCAGAAGGCCACATGTGCTGGGGAAGCAGCTCACGGGCCAGGAAAGGCCAGTTCAAGCTGGGACGGTGTTCTGTCTTTGGGAACAACTCAGTCGTCACGGTGTGCCAGGTCACTTCCCTCTGGTTGTGTAACCTGCCTGATGGTCTTACAGGACACTCTGCTTACTGACTGTGGCCTGGCAAGGAGAGAACGTGGTGTCCCAGCCAACAGAGGCACGTTTGAAATGTCACATTTTTGCCAGAAAAGAAAAGCCAGCTGAAGAGAAGAGAGCAGTGACTCTGAGCTTCCAGACCCCAATCCCTGCAAAGGACCTCCTCTCGGGGCCACCACCTGACGTCCTCCCATTCCCTGTCGCCAGCTGCATCAGAAGCAGGTCCCTGAAGTTAAGGGCTTGCCTTGTCTCCTTACACTTATCTACTTATTTGTAAGACTCTCCTGAGAGAGCAGTTTGTAAGCCTGTGGACCACTTCCCTTGAAGAAGTGACCCTTACCTTAGAGAGGAGGCCATGGGCCACTGGAGCAAGACCTAGAGCTACGTCAGGCTCTGGTCAGGAGGACTGTCTGGGCCGTGTGGACTGAGCCTGCCTTTACCCTGTCAACACTTCCCTCTTTCATCTCCTGGAGGGAACTGCATTCCGAGGACTCCCCTATGGCTGGAGAACACAAAGCTGCATTGCTGCTGGTCTTGAAACAGCATTCCTGTTCCCTGTCTCCTGCCATAAGGAACTGGCCAAGCACCAAGGAGGAGCAGGTGCTCCCCCCATGCTTAGGAAGAGAACATAAAGGAGTAGGAAAAACCAACACCAGCCTCGGGGAGGGAAAGCTCGGCCATCAAAACAGAGCCATGAAGGAAACAGATGGACTCAGGCTTTCAATTACACAAAACTGTAAAGTCTCTGTGCACCATGAATACAGATTAATGAATAATTTAATTAGGAATAATTTGCAATATATGCATTAGGAAAAGAATCATTGCCTGTGATATAAAACACAGTTCTACACTTCAATAAGAAATATCTACTAGCACATGTAAGACTGGGCCGGGAAAGGCTTCTCCTAAAACCAGTCTAACTTGGACAGAATCCAGGTGGTCCTTAGCTTAAGTCTGAACTTACAAGCAACCCAGCTAATTATATGCACACGCCACCAGGTCCCGCCAAGCCAACAGAGAGAGGTAGGAAGCCACCCAGGGGAGCAGCCTGGTGACGGTGAGTTAACAGTTCCAGTCCATCGGGAGGAAGGGCCTGGGGAGCTCGCGTGTCTGCTCCGTTCACCGAGACAGATATGCGTGATGTTTCTTACACACGTGGGCTGTTGAATACGTTTCCTTCTCCCCGGGGAGAGGGGTCACCGGAATTTAGAACAAAGGCCATCCGAATTTCTCTGACTGTGGTCCATAGAGGAAGGAGCAGGGGCGGAGAGATCTCCTGCCCGCCTCACGGGCCTCTGGCAGCACACAGGGAATGCAGCCCAGCGCAACCGAGGGACAGGATGTCCTCGTCCCATGAACCACGCTGGCTCGGAGCTCTTGAGTGCAGGGTGCATTCATGGCGGTCAGCACTGCTCTTCGTCGCATCTCTCAAGGCACTGTCCACTTTGCCGATGGGACTTTCATCAATGGACCGGGTGGAACCTACTTTGTTGTGGCCATATCTATTTTTCAGGAAACAAAACAGCTCAGGGCAGGGATGGATGCTCTTCCCCCGCCTCCCGCCTCCACTCCTGTCTCCCAGGCTCCTGAACGGCGAATCCAAAGCCCATACAACACCCAAATCCAGCTGGAAAGTGAAAAATTAACTCCATTTTCAAAATGTTGAATGGTTTTTGTGTGCCATGTGTCTAAGGCTCACAGCTATAAAGCTCAGGAAAGAAAGGAGTTGGCTGGATAGTGTCTATGGTGCATTCCAGCTCCCCAACGATGGGGTCCATCCAGCAACAGAATTGGCTGAATAAATCATGGTACATCTGTAAGATGGAATACCATCTCGCCCCTGAGTGAGTGAATGGCAGTTGGAAATACTGCTGATAGAGTCGAGGGAAGCGGATTATAGAGCATTCTGTGCTGCAGAAAAACAGTTCCACCAAAAATGAGAATAACAACTACATGTGTGCCCACAGCCACATGCACACGAAAAAAGAGACTGGAAGAATCAATGTTAAAAATTCACCCTCGTTACTTTTTAATAGTAGCAGGAATACAGGCACATTTGATTTTCCTTAGTGGTTTTGTGTGTCTAAAGCCTTCAGTAATAAATATAGTGTTTTAAATCAAAACATAGGTATTTAAAATATTATAAAACTGTCAAGCTGCATGGCAAAAATTGATTTTATTGCTAGGAGAAACTGACAGTAATTACTAAGCTTTTTTATTATGGCAAAATTCATAAAACGTATCATTTTAACCATTTTGAAGTGTACAGTTCAGTGTTATTAAGAACATTCACATGTCCACCCATTACCTAGTTATAGTTGTAGCTCCAGAACTTTCTATCATCCTAAACAAAATCTATCCTCTGAAGTAGACACTGCCTATCACCCTTGTCCCTAGAAATGATCTGCTTTCTGTCTCTATGCCTGTACTTATTCTGTGCATTTCGTAAAAATGGGACCTGTGTTCGTGAACTGTGTCTCGGGATCCTTTCACTCACCATGAAGAGTCCAAGCCCCATGGCTGTCTGGCACACATGAGGACTTCATCCCCTTCATGGCTGAATAGTATTCCATTTTGTGGATATGTGCACTTACCCATTTATCAGCTGGACATTTGAGTTGTTTCCACCTGGGACTGTGGTGGAAATTATTTCCTATAATTCCTTCCCACACAGCTATTAATATTCATGTGAAAATTTCTGCTCAAACACTTGTTTTCAGTTCTTTTGGGATCATCCCTGGGAACAAATTTGCTGGGTCACACGGTGATGCTGTTAATGTACCAAGGAACTGCCAAGCTACTTTCCATGTGGCATTCCTGCCAGCAGCGTGGGAGCTCCAGCTGCTCCCCGTCCTCACTGATGGTGCTTAGGCTGGTCATTCCTGAAGTTGTCACTATTGCCCTTCTAGTGGTGCAACCTGGGACCCCCTCATTGTGTCTTTGGCTTGCATTTCCCAGACGACACAGCCGTTGAACCAAAGGATGTGTGAGTATCGCACACTGCATACCTTCTTTGCCCTTCTGAAACTGGGAGGTCAGCCTTTTTGTGGTTGAGTGGCAAGGGTTATCTGCATATTATAGATACTAGGCCCAGTTCACCTGTTTTATGCTTTTGTGCCTCATATTTTCAGGATCACTTCTAATTAACCACTACCAAATCCAAGGTCATGAAAACTTAACCATATCAACCCATGGAGCTTCTCCTTGCTTAGCTCTTCTCTTTCCTTCGGCAATATCTTGGTGCTCACATGGTGGTGACGGATGTGCTCTGCGTTTGGTACCTGATGGGAGGCCCAGTGTGACTCCATTCTTGCGGGTCTCGGGACCACATGCAGGAGAGCTGATTTCATCCTGCAGGATGACCTTGGCGTCTTTGCTGAAACTCATGGCGGGTGGACCCCGCTCCCCTGTGCTCTCAGTGCCGCTCCCCGCAGCCCCGTGCCTGTCCTCCTGCCGGCTCCGTCTGCCCTGCTCACTGCAGCCTCCAGACGGGCTCCTGGTGCAAATGGTGGTCCCGGCAGCTTTGTTTTCCCTTTTCCAGACACATTGGGCCATTCTGGGTCCCTGGATTTTGTACGAATTTTTGGTTCAGCTTCCTCATTTTTACAAAAAGCCATTGAGGTTTTGCTATGGATTTGCCCATGATCGGCGGACTGAGGGGCGAGTACTGACCTCGCACTGGAGGGAAGTGTTCCACCCGCTGAGCACAGGGGGTCTCCCTATTTATTTTGGGTCTTCATTGTCTCTCCACAATGCTGCGTAGTTTTCAATGCAGAAGGCTTACACCTCTTGGTTAGATTGATTCCTAAGTATTTTATTCTTTTCAGCGCTGCTGAAAATGGAACTGTTGCCTAAATTCCCCTTAGATAGCTCATTGAAATCCAGAAATACAGCTGACCTGTATGCATTGCCTTCATTGATTAGTGCTAATTGACTTTTTAGTGTGGGTTCTTTAGGAATTCTACATATACAAGATCATAAAAGCTGTGGATGGAGATGATTTTACTTTTTACTTTCCAAGGTGGATTTGTGAAAACATCTTTTTCTTACTTAACTGCTCTGGCTAGAAAGTCCAAGAGGATGCTCAATAGATAGTGAGAGCAGGAATTCTTATTTTGTTCCTCATTTTGGTTGAAAGCTTCCGTCTTGCACCACTGAGTCTGGTGTTTGCTGTGGGTTTTTCCTGAGTGCCTTTTATCATGTAGAGGAAGTTCTATTTTTTTCTTAGATTGTTGTCTTCTTTGACATGGACAGGATTTCTTGCAATGTTCTTTCCGCAACATTGTGTTGGGTGTGGTCTCTTCCCCTCCTTCATTCTAGGAGTGCAGAGTGTCACACTGACTGATTGGGCTTTGCTGAACCCTCCTTGCGTTCCTGGGGTGAATTCCACTTGGACATGGTGCACAATCTTTCTGCATTCCACTGGATCCCGTTTTCAGGTACCTTGAGTTATATTCATAAAGCTTACTGGTCTGCATGATGGTTTTCTTTTGATATCTTCCTCTGAGTTTGGTATCCAGGCAGTGCTGGTCTCAGGGCGAGTTAAGCCATGTTCCCTCTTTTATACTCTGGAAGAGTAAGAAGACTGTGCTGATTTTTCTTTAGATGTTTGGCAGAATTCCCTAATAGAACCATTTGTTTCTGGGCTTTTCTTTGTTTGAAATTTTTGTCTAATTGTTCAAATAGTTAAACTACTAAAAGAACTGTATCAAAACAGAAATGGAAGATTTCACCTCAAATGTTCAGTTCAGTCTCTTCTAATTTTGGCCACGACTGGAAGCCCAAATGATCTTTCCCTTTGGATGGACACCTTCTTCATCCACCAAAGAAGGCGCCTCCTGGTTCATGCATCTTGGCTTTCCCAGCTAGTTTGTCAAGTTTCTGAGATAAAGGTTTTTCTGAATTTTGTTGTGTGTTCAAATCCTCCTCTTTCTGTGGACATATTCTAAGATAATTAACTCACTAGGCAAAAAAAAAAGACAAACAAAAGATGAACCACTTGTCATATGAGGAACTGAAGATACATGAATAGAAATGTAGTTCCCACTTGGAGAAGTTGGTGTTGGGTCAGGAGATGGAGGCTAGACAAAGGGGGGCTGGGCATTTGAAGTTACCTGTGCCCACCAAGACATCCCGGGTGCATCAAACGGTCGACTGCTCACCGCTCTAACATCAATCCATCATCAATGAGCACGCTGACCTCTGAAATCGGCCCATACCTGTCACTGGCCTCAGCCAACCAAGAAGAGACGCCTCCTCGTGAGAATCCTCCTCCCTCAACCTACCCATAAAAACAGCCTCTCCCAGTCTTGAGTGTGACTTCCCCGGCCCACGCTGGTGGAGCAGTGACCCCAATAAAGGCGTGCTTTCACCCTTTTGGCTAGTGGTCATGGCCTTAACCACCAATCTGACCTTGCAGTTGGCAGCTAGGAGAAGGTCGCAATCCCCCCTCAGCCTTACTCCATTGTGCCGGTCACCAAAGGATGCCACATTTGTCCCACCAAGCACTAGACACCATGTTGGGAAACCCATGCTCTTTCCCCCTCAGGATTCAAGCTGGGCGCCTGGACCCCAGCACGAGGGGGCCTCTCACGGTGCTGACCTATTAGGAAGCCAGCTAGGCGTTGCGGACAGGGTGCGCAGTTGTTACTCTGCACTGCGTTCGGTTAGGGGCGTTCTCCCCTGTTCTTCTCACGCCGTTCCTGGTTTTAGGAAACTCTTAGCAGTCACACACTCAGGCTCATGTATTTTTCCAGATCAAACAAAACTATTTTGAAAACACATCTTACAGTTGCAATGTTGATGGAATTTCCGGGAGGCTGACCTTTTGTGTAGAAGGTTGACTTCCTGCAAAAATAACCATGCACCCAGCACCAAGCCAGCCACCTAAGGAGCAGGTCTGCTTGCCATGAAAGCTGAGTGCCGTAGAGACACTCCATCCAAAGAGGCAGCGAGGTCACACGTGGCCACCTCCTGGCTGTGGCTTCGTGGCCAAGGCACTTGAATTGATTCAGACTTAGTTTATTTCCCTTTAGAATAGAGGCAATAAGCCTATCACACTGGATTGCTGAGGTGATTAAAAGGGGAAAGCCAGGTAAACTGGTTGGCACTGTTTGTGGCATGTGGCAGGCCATGGGCAGGCAGCGTGTGGCATTATGGCAGGAGCAAAACCTGCAGCCACAGGGAGAGCTCCAGGGCAGGCGTTTTCCTCCCTGTCGAACCTCCTGCATGGCAGCTGCTGCCCCACCCCTGCCCTGGGGTCTGCACCTCTCCACCTGTGCAGTCCATGGCCATTCGTTTGCCCACTCACTCAGCAAAGGTCCAAGGAAGGGCCCCTGTGTGGACCTGTCCCAGGTCCTGATGAGGGAATGGTGCCATGACATCCAACCCACTTGTGGACAGCAGCTTCAGGACACCGACTCTGTCAGTGGCCACAAAAAGCACGTTAGGACTTGTGGGCCACACAGCACATCACAGATGTTCAGCTCTGCCACTGCAGCGCAGAGGCAGCCACAGACAGGACAGACACAGAGTGTGGCCCCTTAAGCCCATTACAAAAGGAGGCAGTGCTTAGATTTGGCCCAAAGTCTATAATTTACAGATTTCTAGTACAGAGTCTAACAAAAAAGTAAGCAAGCCTGATGAAGCACGAGAAATGCTCTGCCGTCTTCCCCGAGGGTCAGGGAGGCTCCCTGCGCTACAGAGGAAGGACAGGAGAGAGCCTAGCAAGGAGCGGGAACAGTGCTCTATTCAAAGGACAGAGCGGGTGCCAGCCAGGGGCTGAACGAGAAAGCAAGAGTTACCCTCATTTCTGAATTCTAAAAATAAGACTTGTGCCCAAATGAAACCTAGAAAGAGATTAATCAGAAGAAAGGCTAAATAGCCAAGAAAGCAGACTCCATTCTCAACCAAAGTGCACTCGCCTCAGGAGGAAAATTTTATGCTGTAAACTTGTGGCTGTGCCGGACCACAGGGAGAGCCAGCCGGCCTTCGTGCACATCCCCGATGCGGCGACAGATGTACACCACCAGCACCCTCTGCCTGAAGATGCGGCACCTTCATGTCCATTCGTGACACAGCTAAATGGCCACTTGATGTCCTGAGCAGAACAGTCTCTGAGTATCAAGGGTGAGGAGACACAGGCCTGTTGCTGGAAACGGCCACCATCCCGTGGGTGGACGGGAAGTCCCACCAGGCAACATTCACTGAGGTGGGCTCACTGTGCGTATCCTCTCTAGACCCTCAAGCCCAGGGAGGTGGGAGCAGGAAGGTGAAGAAGAGGAGAGAATTGAAGGGTAGTCACAGCCGCACATGGCTTGGAAACAGCCCTTATGAATGGAGGTGGTGGCCCCTCATCAACAAACCAACCCCTGGGAAAACCAGCACTGGCCTCCCCACGCCTGTGGGTGCAGGAAGGAAGATCCGTCTCAGCAGAGGAAGCTGGCTTTTCTCCTAGGCTCCTCCAAGCCATCCCAAATTGAACGTTCTCCCCATGTGTATGTAACCCTATTTTCTTCTTTATCCCATTTTCTCAAATTTTAGGCCTGATTTACTTTCTCCTTTGTGATAGCTTAACTCTTACATGCTCATAAACAAAACGATGAGGAAAAAAATCACACTAGACAAGAGGCTGTTGGCTACAATTGTGCACATGAAGAGCTCCCTGGTGCATCACACTAAGCTGAACGTTCCGTTGCTTTGGTGGGATTCATGCTGAATCTGCATAGCAAAAACTCAAGTAAGAGATTTTATTTTCATGGAAACCTATTTCCAATGCATGGCATTAATTCAAGACTGAATAAACAAAGCATCACTGGGAAATAAATCCAGATCTGAAGTCTGAAAGGGCAGTCGTATTTCTTGAATATTTTGAATGTCAACTTTTTGATGGAAAAATAACACAATGGCAGTGACTATCCACATAGTCCCATTTGGGGTGTCTTTGGTATGTGCACCAAAGTTTAATTTGTTGAGTCTCGTGTTTTCGGTTTCACAGAATCTAGTGGCATTTATCATGTTCTCCCAAAACTGCAGCTCATGGTGGTGTTGGAAAGGTCACTCTTCCCTGGTTATGTTTTTAAAGGGAGGATAAGTTAATACGTGTCTCCAATAAAAGCTGATCCTTCCTGTGCATTTGTTTCTGAAATTGAAGTGTTTCCTGTTCATGTTTTCTGGAAGCCGTTGTTCATCTTCAGAGTGTCTCCCGAAGTCTCATGCAGCAGGAAGCTTCCTTACATGTCTGTGACAAGGGCTGGCTTTGTTCCCACAGTGTCTTCCAACATGAAAATAATACAGAGGCTCAGAGTGGCCCAGATCCTCCTGAGAACCGCTGCCAAACACAGCACAAGAGGCCTTGCCACAGAGACAGAGGCAGTGGGAAAAGGCCTTGAACACCCTCAGTTAAACAATAAATCACTTACCTTCTTTCAATGTAAGGTTTTGTGGGTTTATGTTACTACTTAGCCTGCTCTGAGGAAGAGAACCCTGACCCTGAGATTTACCACCACCAGAGAACATTGCTATTTATTTTGTTTTGGAATTCTGGTGAGGTGGTATTTTTGCAGGCTGGTCATTACAGTTTTGATTGTTAGCAAGATCCCTCTTTTCTCTTCAGTGTGAAGGACAACCACCATCTGTCATTTGGCTTCACTGAGAACAGAGCAGAAAAAGAATGGCATCATCGCACAGGCCAGCTTTCTCCTTGGGAGGGAAAGTTTCTATAGTGACTCACGCCTTCCACCCCAGGAGAGGAGGCAGCCCTAGCAGGGAAGGCAGGTGTCGATGGAGCCTGGGCAGCAGCCTGGCAGGCTCTGTCTCAACAGGCACACCAGTAGTCCCAGTCTAGGAAATTGGTGATACGTGTGCAGGGAGCAGGTGAGGACAGGGCCAGGAAGTCAAGGCCAGGTGACAGGCCTGGCTCAAGGTGAAGGACTCACACACAGAGAGGACCCAGAGCAGGCAGAGTGCGACATAGCAGGCTGGGCGGGGGGCTGGAGGCGGCCTGGGAGGTGAGGACGGGACCTGGGACCCAGACTGCGTGGCTCAGGTCCTGACGTGCTGCCAGGCCTGGGCTAGAATGCTTGGAGCCGCGGCTCCCATCTGTAAGGTGCGGCTCTCTGGGGTGACGTGCCCCCTGGGTCTGAGCGCTGTGTGTCCACTCTGTAGCCGGAACGTGCTTCTCTGGACTTGCCCGTCTCACCTGCTTTAGCTTCATCATCTCAAAGTTCTCTGATGCCCAAATGTAACCTTGTCTTATGACCTCATGTGCTCGGGGACCATCGCGGGGGTGTCTAACCCGTCTTTTAGCACTATGAGGGATGAGGGACTCCAGGAAGTCCCCCCTAGATCAGTACAGGCATACCATTGTAAAGCAGGTATTTATTGAAATAATAAATATTTGATAAATGTTCACAAGCTAACATACACTTATGAACAGTGTCTGGACCAAGAATCAGAGCATGGCTGGCACCTCCATGCCACATGCCAGGCACAGGGCAGCCACCACCCCAGTGCAGGAATGACTGGGGTCAACATTTGCCATGTCTCCATGGGGCACTGCTCTGAGCACCACAGAGACACAGCCAATGGCTCTGGGTTGAGATGCTGAGTGGCATCCACTAGTGGCATCCAGCTAGGGTGGGTCCAGGCAAGCTTCGTCTCCACCCGTGCCCAGGCCTCCAGTGTCTCACTTCCCTGGACTGGGATCCTCTGGCAGCAGAGGCGGGCATGCAAGGCTGAGCTTCTCTGGGGGTAGCTTCTCGAGTCATGCTCAGCTGGACAAAGCTGGGGAGCTTGAGAGCGCCTTTTTCTTAGGGCTTCTAATTGCTCACAACAAAGCTTGGTGCAGCTGTCCTTGAGCCGGCAAGCAAATCCCCCGTCCTCCTGTATATGATTATGGCTGGTTGTTTCCTGGTGAATTAGCCCCTTGGTGTTCACATGAAAGAGGGAAGAAAAAAGTTTTGCTTTTTAAATTTTTTTCCAAGCAGAAGGCTGCAGAGAGCATCCTCAAGGGCTTATTCTTAGCATCTCGGAGGCAGAGAACAATAGCGCCACTGGCTCCTGATGTCAGAGAGCCCTGCAAGAGCTGTGGGCTCCATTGTGCAGAAGTCTTTGGTCCAGGGGAGGCTTCAGAACTCTGAAAGCCCAGAGCAGATTGCAGGTAAACACACCGCACTTGGAGAGGGCACTTTCCTCTCCAGGTCAAGCACCTGAGCCGGGCATTGTTGTCCCCGAGGGATCACGCTGACATTGCCATGGTTCCTACAAGCTGCTGTGTGTGGTCATCTCAAGGGCACCTGCGAGTCTCACTAGCTGGGGGCTGGGAACGCTTCCCAAGGACTTCACATGTGCACAGACACCAGCTCCTGAGTTTCTGTAGCCTGGGGATGTGGTCCACTATGAACAGCTGAACAAGATCAAACCTGTCTCAGGGGCCCATTCACTGCCCCAGAGTCGGCCAGGCCCCAGGGAAGCAGAGGGCACGGCAGGTCCTGCAAGGTGTTGGCTTATCCGCTCTGCCCTGCTGAGCACCTGCTTGCTCTGGGGCTGCAGAGCACACAGGCCTCTCGCCTGTCTGAAGAGCTCCATGAGTCCCCACAGGCCTTGTATCCTGCCAAGTCCCGCTGCCTAGCGCTCACCTGGACGTGCCAGGCTCCGTGCCCCAGGGCCCTTCCCTCCTCTCTCCTTGACCCTGCAGTGTCCCCACGAGGACTGTGAACCCATCCCAGAGGACGAGACGGGAGCTCGGAGGAGGGAAGGACCAGCCACTGCAGCGGCTCCCCAGGCCCCCACCGGCCCGCGCGCTCAGGGCCGCGCTCTTTCCCAGGAGACAACAGTGATGTGGATCCTCGCCTCATCCCAGAGGGACCCACTCCCACCACGTGACTGACTCTCAGACCCCAAGTCAAGGCCCCTGGGCAGTGTTCAGCTCTCCCAGGGGAGTGTCACAGGCTAAGAGCAAGTGACCTTCTCCAGGAGTACAAGAAACACCGTCCATTTCTCCCAGTGGACCAGGGTGCTGTTCTGCTTCCTTTCTTTTTACTAAAATTGAGGTGAAATTCACACAGCACAAAACAACCATTCGAGGTATTCAGTTCAGAGGTTTGGGCACCGCTCTGCAGGGTGCAAGGCCCAGGGTTCCAGCACCACAAACAAGCCCAAAACTATAGGAAGTATGCAGTTCAAGGGCGTTTAGTGTATTACCAGGTTGTGCTCCCATTGCCTCTATCTAGTTTCAAAGTAGTGTCCTTACCCTGAGGGGAGATCCTGTGTCTATTAGCAGTCGCTCCCCACTCCCTCTCCCACAGTCCCTGGCAAACACCAGCCTGTCTTTATCTCTATGGATTTGCCTGGTCTTAATATTTCATATCACACAGCACGGGGCCTTTGAGGCTTGGCTTCCCATGTAAGCGTGATGCTCTCACAGTTCATCCCTGATGTGTCAGTACTTCATCCTCTATGGCTGAAGATATTCCATTCCACCTGCTTCCTTGAAAGTGAGGAGGAGGCAGCGTAGCCTCATGAAAAGAACACCGGCCCAAGAATCCATGGAAGTCCTGCTCCTCCCGTGGCAAAGTTAGTGTTCTTCCTCAGAGGGAAGCGTGGCCTTCCTTGAGACATTTAATTGCAATGAGACTCATTATCCCTGTCAATCAAATAAGCATAATGATCCTACCTAACACGGAGAGCTGTTATGAGAATTAAATTTGAAAACACACATGTGAAGATTGCCAAATTGCCTGACACATAATCAGGACTCCTAAGATAATAAGTATTTCTTTCCCTCCCATTCACAGGGTATTAACTCCTGCTTCTGCCCATATAAACTGCAAACCAGCTTTACACAACAGATGTGTGCCTGAGCTGCTTGTGTAAATTGATTTTGGAGGAATGAAACCACATTTTATATCACTAAGTCAAGGAGTACTTAGGTGGAGATGATCTATTAAATCACTCCCAGCCCTGTGTGTAGCTCAATATTGTTGTCTGGGGTCTGACATGTTGCTTAGCACCTACCAGGTGGCCCATGTCACTGTGGCTAGAGGTTAAGAAGGAAGGAATCTCCTACCTGATGGCCTTAAAAGGAACCTTCTCTGAAACCCAGCAGTCTTTGAACCAATGCAAACCTGTTAGTATGAGGGAAATGTGCTTGGTAAGTTCAAGATATAAATACCCTTCCAAGTCCATCCCACCCAGATGTGCATTGACCTTCCACCTTTCCCAGCCCTACATGGGTGGCGGGAAAGGCAGCAGGTGAGACAACTGTGCCTTCAGAGCTCTAGTCTCCTTAGAGATGCAGAAGTAACAAGCAGATAAAGAAGGAAGACTCCAGTGGCTCAGGTCGCAGTATCTGGCAATGAACTGAGACTTCACTGAGGAAGGTCTGGGGAGTCAGAGGGCCCCAGCCATCAAGAGGCTCATCCTTGGCTGGAATGATCCAGGAAACATTGTTCAACTGTGAATACAAGAGGAGTCCAGAGCAGAAGAGGTGGTGACCAGGGAGGCGTCAGTCTTCCTGGGGTCCTTTGTTCAGCCGCTTCTGATCCCACCCAGCCCTGCAGGGCACACTGAGCAAGAGGGACTCGAGGAAGTCCTGGACATGAGCAGCTGTATCCATTCTGCTCCAAACAGCACGCATTCCTGCAGCCAGTGAACGGCGCTCTTCCCGCACAGTTCAAACACACACATATGCCCACATCTGCATATGTCCACACACGTACACCCATGTACACACACGTACACACACATACACATGTACAGACATGTACACACATAAAAAAAACTTGAATGAAGAAAAACAAATGGCTGAACAATAATGGTGCATTTAAAAGCAAAAATTGTTTGGACCAACTTTGACAGGCAAAGAAGACAACTCAAGGCTACTGCGATGGGGAGAGAGGCCAGGGCCCCGGCTGAGTTCCACCCAGCTGAAGGCTCACTCCTTCTGGGGAGCCAGGGGGAACATACCACAGGATGTCCCAAGGTGGGAGGTAGGAGGTGGGCCACTGGGAGGGCCACGCAGGGAGTCACCCCTGAGTTCACCCGTTTTCCCCTATGATCAGGCCACCTGGGCTTGCTGACTGGCGCTCAGGGAAATGCTGAGAAGCCAGGAGACATCCTGTTCATGTCACGTTTCCAGGGACGGCTCCACGTCCTTGAGGAGGCGTTCTTAGGCTGTTCTATAAAGATTTATGTTGGATGGGGCAGAGCAAGAGAGGTATGGCTCTAGGTTCTCTTCAGTGGATGCTCCAAGGAAAGGAGGTCAGGGCCTGCGGGCAGAAAGGAGCCTCCAAGCTCCATCTTGCTGAAGGAACGTGAAGGCCACCATGGTCGGGGCTTCTGCAGCCCTACTGCTGACACCAGGGCTGTCCTTGAGGAGAACTTGCCCAGAGTTAATGACAGGAGTCAGACATGCTTCTTCAAAAAGTCACTTCACCAAAATGTTTAATTTTTGGACGACCCCCTGAAAAACTGAGCAGAGATAAAGCCTTTCATTTCCAGAGACTTAATTAATGCTACGAGCCGGGGCTGAATGTAGCTGTCTAGACACTGCCACCAGTGGAGACATCGTGTATTTCAGATTTCAAAATATTTTTAAAGGTCAGTGAACTGTATTAAACAGAATGAATAAATAAGCATCGCCTCGGCAGTGCCTGCCAGCCCTAGGAACCTTCTAGCATTATTGGCAGAGTGCTTGCAGTCTTTGTGTCTGGGCTTTCCGGCCAGCAATTAGTGATTCCTGAAAACAAGACACACTCTCTCTTACCCGCGCCCCCACAGGGTCAGCCTCTCAGCTTCAGAGCTCTGCACACAGCAGTGGGTGGACATTTTCCTTCCCAAGTCAGCAGCCAGGAGGAGAAGCGGCGAATGCCAGGGAGAGGCAGCTCCGGGCAGCCCAGCAGGCCTTCCGCTGGCCTCTTGCGATGCAATGTGGACAGGGCAGCTCACTTCAACCCAGGAGCTGTGTGCAGACAGCTGGCCCTGGGTGCAGTCAGGCCCACGGGAGTTCCGCCTGGCCCATCCAGGTATCTCAGAAGAGGGACATTTTACAGTTTACAGGATTTCCAGTTTTCCTTGGAGCAGTGGCATCTTGGCTGCGGGGAGCAGGGGCACATACACTCGCAGGCTCCTGGCCCCATCCTCTCGTGTCCCCTCCTTGGCTCACTGTGCAAAGTTGACAGGGGTTGGCACGTGAGCACCCTAATGTGGTGAAAAGCAGTCCTTTCTTGTTTTGTTGTTTCTCCAGGCCTGAGGAGTGGCTGGGTCCAGCTGCTGCCTGTCACTCGGGCTCCTCCTGTGGCTGCAGTCACAGGGTGGCTGGGATGGAGGCCTCTCCAAACCTCCCTGCTTCATGCCACGATGCACCCTCGCTCTCACCCAGAACCCTGGCATTGGCTCCCTGCAGGAACACCTACACCTGGGAGCTGGCACAAGCCAGGGCCTGCGATGGCAGCCACATTGTTCCCAGGGTGAGTGTCCCTAGTGACAGGCCAGCCGTATTAGCTTCCCCAGCCCAGCCTCTGGAGTCACATTAGCTCTGCCGTGCCACGAAAAGAAAGGTAACACCAGACTGACCATATAGTCTAGGGACCCGGACTAGACGACACTGCTGAACAGGAGAAGCATTAAGAACTTGGGGACATGTTTTAAACCACCACAGTCTCCCCTATGGCCCAACTCGTCCCTGCTCCTCCCACTTGCAAACTCCTTGGCCCTTTCCCAGGACCTCTTCCAGTCCTGCTGAGGCTGCTCCAGGTTGTCCCGTGGGCTCTTTGGGTATCATCACCTGCTATCTGAAGACCTGTGAATGGGGCCGAGCCAAGGCCACCCACACACTCAACACCCAACAGGGGGCAGCAAAGCTGTTTAGGGAGAAAACAGCCCCACGCAGCCACTGGCTCTGACAGTCCCCAAGTCCAGCTGAGCACTGTGCCAGGACTCGGATGAGGACTCAGTCCTATTCTGCAGAGAAGGCTTTCCAGGGCCCTCGGCTGCACTGTCCAGCTCTGAATGTATTTCCTTTGCCTTGAATAGATGGTGCCCCTTGGCAACAGCTGTCCTGTTTGCTTTCTGAACGCATACCCAGGGGAATCCAAAGGTCTCTTTCCAGTCTTTGCTCTGTCCCTTTGCGTCCCAGGGGACGATGTTTCTGGCAACAGAATTCTCTTCATCGCTCTGTATGTACTTTATAAAACCTACTGGAGTTCATGACATTTGACAAAAGCCACACCTTCAAGCTCTTGAGCTCAGCCCTCCTCTCCCCACGGCCCTGACCCTCTGCTGAGGGGCAGTGTCTAGGGACTTGTAGAGACACAGCTCTCGCAGGGGCACCTAGGACGGCCTTGTAGGCCCTGGAGGACTCTGTCTGTCCTCAAGTCTCTCTAGGCACCGCAAATCTTTCTGAGTTTTTAAAGAAGGTTTAAGGTCAAATCTTTGGCTACACTCAGAACCATGTTTCATCAACAGACCCTTGAACTCCAGCTTTGCCTGGACACTGCTTTATAATTTGAAAGTGGTTTCCTGTGTGGGAGGCTGAGTGCGCAGTGGTTTAACTCTGGGCTCATCAAGTGCCAATTCCTGTGTGCTGAACAGACTGTTTGAGCTCATCTCTTTCCTCCCATTTCACTCTAGATGAAAAGGAAAGGCCAAGTGGCCCCTTCACACACTGCTAGGAATTCCCTTAGTAAATACACTCCTCCATCAGGTACCTCCCCGCAGGCACCAGGCTGCAAGCTTCCTGCAGGGGCATGTGAAGGGTCTGCCTCCCAGCCCCCAACACCCCTCTCCGAGCCCTGGAGCCCTGGCTGCCCGCGCCCCCAGCCCTCCAGCCCTCGGCTGCAGCTTATGTCCTTTGCAGACACGTCACTTCCTCTGGCAGCTCCGCCTCCTGCCCATTTTCAGTTCTTCTCCAGCCTCTTGCTGCCTACCAAAGACCACTCCCTCCATGGCACCAGCAGCACCAGGCCATGGCCCTGGAGGCTGCCGGGCAGGCGTGCTCACTGGGGTTTCCCATGTGGCTGCTGGTGTCTGGAGCTGCCACCTCTCAAGATTTACCCTCTGACACGTCCCATGGGTGATGCCAGTTGGGACAGAAGGATGTCCCCCTAAAGGCAGCAAAGCAAATCATCATCTCTAGCTGTCTTGAGAATATTTGGATTATTGCATGATTGTCAGAATGTTACCTGAATGACAAAACCAAAATTCACCTTTCATACCTTGGAATCCTCTAAACTAAATCAATCCCTCCATCAATAATTCAGTGTTCAACCCCAGACATAAAAAACAGGACTTGGGCAGCCCGAGTTCTTGTACATCTTGCTTATTTTTTTGTGATCAGTAAAATGAGGATGACTGACATCTCTAGGGCCCATTCAATGGTCCAGGGCATCAGGGAGGCTGGTTTGGGGTAAGCTGATTTGCAGAAGGTGATGTAGGGAAGTACCTTTAGATGATGTCAGTGAGCAACTACTGCACACCTGGGAGAGATGGAGAGCCAAACAGAGCAGTAAAGAGAAAGGGGTCTCTGCCCTCAAGGAGCTTAAGCTGCTGAGCGATACACATAGTTGGTGGAGAGCAAATATTGTACATTTTCTTATTTCAAAACAAAGAGTAAAAAATAAAGGAGGTGTTCCTCTTTGGTGGCTTCCTGAGGTCTGCAGAAAGGAGAGTGGACACAGGAGAGGAGACCACAGATTTGCCAGCTTAGGTCAAAAGCCTCACGGCCACAGGGGGACCTGACTATGGTCACGGCTGATGTCTAGCAGTGCCAGCATCATCGAAATCACAAAACAAATAAATCAAAGACCAAATGTGATGATAAGAGCCCATAGACTAGCACTGTGTGCTAAGCACAGTCTTTGTTAATAGTAACTGTGTGTTTTAGAAAAATCACTTCAGTGACCCTCATGTGTGGTGAGGTTAGAGCGTCCCAAGGACAATGTTAAAGTATTTGCAAATTCCATAAAGGTAATTGTGGATTACAGGGCAGATTACACGCTGCACAAAGCACTACAGGGCCTGGGGCACCTCACAAGTGAGATGAGAACTGGGGCTGAAGTTCACTGTGAATGCGTCAGCCCCCTGCCCAGCGCCCTGGGCCCTCCACTGTGTCTTCTGGCGTTGGAATCTCTTTTCTGAGCACAGGTAACCATGGGTACCCTGCGTACAATTTTTTCTTAAAATTAATCAAGGATTCCAAGTCGGTCTTAATTGTGTGAAGAAGTTAACCAGGTTAATCCACCCAGAAGTGACAAATGTAAATATCAGCACTGTTTTTTGCTTCCAAACAACTCCGCAAACATCCCGGTGGAGGCGAAGCTGTGGGAAGCAACGGCCTGGACACGAGGTCGACTGAGATGATCTGTGCACAGCTCATGGGTCCTGGAGACAGGAGAGTAGAACCCAGTGGTGCTACCCCATGGTCACAGGTCTGTGACCAGGCCACTTCTCACATTTCTGTGCTCCCCCTCCTTCTGGACCCTAGGTGCAGTGTCCAGGGCAGAGCCAGCCTGCTTGGGGGCTGAGCCCATGGGCCAGGAGTTCTGCTGGACCCAGGTCCTTGAGTGGATCAGCGCGAGGAAGAGCAGTGGCAGGGCGGGGCCCACCTGACCTCAGCTCTGCTGCGCCCCCTGGACCGCCCACGCCCTGCTCCACCTTCCCGCACACTCGTGCCTTGGGTGTTAACAGACAGTGTGGCGCCTCTACGCACCCAGCACCCACGGTGGGGGGGCGCTGCAACACAGGCAGGCGGTCCCTTTCACCACCTCTGCTGCAGAAGTGCTACGACGGAGACTTCTCTCACTCTGCCAGGAACCTGCCTTCTTCCTTAAGAACTTCCTGCTGGGCACAGTGGCCAGAGGAACTGAGTGACACCATGTCTCAAAATAAGAAACAAAGGGATACAGCATCTGCCCCAGCATGTGGTGTGGCCACGCGGCACATAGCGCCTCCCGTGCAGGATCAGAACGAGGGTGGAGGTTGTCAGGATCCCGGAGGAAGAAGACCCAGCGTGAGCTCTTGCAGGTACCACCAGCGTCCTAGGAGCAACATGAACTCATGTGTTTCCCGCCTTTTCATCTGTAAAATGGAAGAAACCCAACCTGACTCATGAGGCTATTTTGAAACGTAATGGAAAACCAGCTGCTGCCGCTCTGCCCTCGTGCCCAGCCAGAATCCTGAAGGCCTGGGCAGCAGCAGGACCCAGACGCTGGATGGCACAGGGTACAGAAGCCAGGTCCCCAGAAGAGGAAGACACAGGACGGAGCTGCGTGTCTGCACTCCCACTCCGGAGGGACTCCTGCAGAGGGCGCCCAAAGTGGGGAGCCAACAGGGTCTCTGGAGAAGGTGAAGGTCAGAGCTGAGGGAGGCTGTGCAGCTGGGACCCTATGGCAGCCTACTGGACCACAGAGGCCACGCAGAGAGAGCTACACAGAGGCCTGCGGAGCTGACCATCTTCAGATGGATCCTGACCTGCCTTCCCGAGAGTTTCAAACAAACACTTGAGGCCAGAAAAGAGGCAGCAGGAGCAGCAGTGAGAGTCCTGGGCTACATAAGGTGGCTTGTCACACTGACACCGCAGAGGAGAGACCGTCCACTGCAGAGAGCTGAAGGGGGAGTCCTCAAGTGGTCATGTTGTAGAGGCGGCTAAATCAGCCCACAGGATAAGTCACTGAAGAGCCACCACAGCAAAACGGACAGCCAGCAAAGAGCCATGTCCCCTCCCTGCATGACTTCTCCACATGCCGGAACATGAGTCCTCACCAACATTGCCAAGGGTACAAGGTTTGTCCTTCAGCTAAAAACTGCCAGCAGACACAGAATCATAAGGTGTCACCACAACAATCAGCACACCTGGGACCCACAAGGACAGAGATGACAGGCGCAGCTGACCAAATCCTTGAGAAGAGGATTGCAAGTCTCATAGACAGGCGAAGAGGCTCCACGCAGCACAGACTGGGGGATTAGAAAACAGAATAAGCAAGAGTCCCACACACAGCTTCTGGAGGCGAGCAATGGAGAGCTTGAAGGAAGGCCCATTGAGAGGTTAACGCAAGTTTACCTGCTGTGGGAGATGAGGCAGTGAAGTCTAAGGCTCCAACAGCAGCAGTCCAACAGCTCAGAGAGGGGAGCGATGGGATGCAGTCCCAGTGAGCTGCAGCAGAGTAACAGGACGCCCAGTGCACAGGCAAGAGCAGGCCCACAGGTAGAACAGCACTTAAGTAAGTAGAAGTCCCCACGCTCACACACTCAAGAAGCTCAAACAGTATCAACAAAGAATGAATAGTGAAACAGATGCTGAGCTGGGGATGTGGCTCAGTGGAAGATCACTTGCCTAGCATGCTCAAGGCCCAGGGGTCCATCCCCAGCACTGCAACAAACAAGACACAATAACCATAGATATACAAAAATATCATGTCATCATTGAAAAACACTGGCATAGAGAAAATTGTAAAAGCTGCCAGAGAAAAGTAACAGCAGATCATGCATAAAGGAAAAGGGTGGGGTACACGTGAAGAGACCTCCCATCCGAAACTGCAGAAAAATGCAGGGGGCAAACCAACGTAGCATTTATTTATTACAACCATATCTTTAAAATATGGAAATGAAATAATTTTTCCTATGGGAAACAAAAGCTAACAGAATTTATTTCCAGTAGACAAAAACTGTAAGATAGATTTTAAAAAGTTGTTCAGATCGAAAAGAAAACAGGCTGGATGAAATGTGAATCTACAAAAAGAGAAAGAGTGCCAAAAATGTTAAATGTGTCAAAAAAAAAAAAAAGCACAAATAAAAAAAATAATTAGATTGCTTTTAAAGGTAGCTGAAGTTAATCCTGAACTTCCAACTAACCTGGAATGACTAAGGCAGCATTTACCTTTCCATCCAAACACCTGAGCCCCAGGCAAGCTGTATGAGATTGGTGTGAGCACCCAAGGGCCAGGCGACCATCTGACACAGCATCCACCCTGGGTGGGGCACAGAACACAGACGGGTGGAGCTGCCATGCTTCTGCAGCAGAGGAGCTGGGACTGAGGCTCAGAGACCTCCCTCAGGCGCCAGGATTCTTCGTGCAGCTTGGACCCTGAAGAGTTGGCCGAGAGCTGCCCAGGGAGCCCATGAAGGTCCCCTCAAGCATTCACAGTGTCCTCATGAGCATGTGGTGTAAGAAAACAGCCAGGGAGAACACCCACAGGAAGAGTGGTGTGAATCAAAGCCGGAACTCCAGGCCAGACCCACTGTCTGTTCCCCTCAGCTATATTCAACAGCCTTCTAAGTCAGATGGAATGGAAGGACCAGGCTTCAGCATAAGGAAGGAACATTCATAGTCCAAATGATGGCTAGATCGTGCCTACAGTATCTTAAAGACCTGAGAGTACCAAAGAATTTTCACTTAACTTCATTGCAACTCAGAATGAAGCTCAAGATTTAGAGGAATATAAAAATACACAGTATCCAACCAGGTAAAATTCTTAGTACATGGCCTTTAAAATATGCTCAAGCATGCACAAAAATGCTGAGAAAATAAATTAAAACAGAACCAGAATTGACCCAGTTGCTATAATATCAGACAAGGACATCAAATGGTACAACAGCATGCCTATATTTCGTATATTCCATAGAGAGAGGGAAGACTGGATGTGTAAAGTAGAAATAGCAAGTTTTACAAAAGAACCAGGCTGAATTCAAGAGAAGAAAACTACAAAGTCAAAGAAGAAAATATACAACAGGGAATGTATGACAGTTAGATGTCATAGGAGAAAAGATTGGTGAACTAGAAGATCTGGCAAGAAAAGCTATTCAACACAAAACAGACAAACAAGACTCAAAATCCAGTAGTATGTATGAGTTGTGAAATAACTTGAAGTAACTGAAATGTAGGTAATAAAAGCCCTAGAAAGAGAAAAAGGGGAAAGAGAAAAACATACTTGAAGAAATAATGGCCAAATAATTTCTAAATTAGTTGAAAACTTTAAACTCACAGATTTTAGAATCTCAGCACAGAAGAAACTCCACACAGAAGAATCATGAAGACTATAAAGAGAACATTGTAACTGAATTGTTCAAAACTAGTAATAAAGAGAAACTCTACAATCAGAACAAAGTAGGATTACAAACACAGGACAAAAGAGGAGGAGGATGGCAGTGCTCTCATCAGGAGAGAAAGAGAGAAGACCATGGAGCAACATCTCCACCCAGGGAAGACAGACATGCCTGGATCCTAGTCTACATGAAAATGCACTTCAAAAGTGAAGGTGAAATAAAGACTCTGTAAAAATGCTGAGTGGATTCTGAAGACTTGGCACGAGAAACATGAGAGGAAGTTCTTTAGGAAGGAGGAAAATGCTCATAGACTAAAACACAGACTTACACAAAAGAAGAAATCTTGTAAAGAGATAATTAGCAATTTTTTTAAAAAAATAAGTGACCGTGAAGAATGTTGTTTACCTCATATGTTGAAGAGAATGTAAAAGGACATCAGCACGAGGCCAGGAAGCACTATTGTAATACGTGACCTTTGGAGTAGCATATTACTTGAAGGTAGACTGTGGCAAACTGGTTCTATAGACTATATATACAAAAAGTAACCACTCAAATAACAAAGCAAAGAGTTATAGCTAATAACCCTTCACCAGAATTAAACTGTATCATCAAAAATGGTCAATCCAGAAGAAGGCAGAGTGGAGAGGAAAGATGGGGCAAATAGAAAAAAATAGAGGAAGGTAAATTTAAGCTACATCTTATCAATAATCACAGTAAATTAATGTGTCTGATGCACAAGTAAAAGGTAAAGATGTCATATTGTATTTAAAAAGTAATACCCTACTGTGTGCTGCCTAAAAGAAACCCCCTTTAAAACAGAAGAGGCAAAGAAGCCAGATGTCCGTAGTGGAAAAGCCATTTCGTGCTAACATAAACAAAAGGAGGTTGGGGTGTCCATATGAATATTTGACAAAGTAAATTTTCCATAAAAAATATCACTAAGGACAAAGCCATTTCACAATAATGAAGGACTCACTACATTAAAATATATAATTCTGAAAGTTTGTGCTTTCTAATAATAAAGACATGAAGCAAAACCTAGAAGTAGTAAGAAAAAGTAGATCCACAACTACATTCAGAGATATTGCTGCCACTCACCTAGTGATTGATGAAGAACACAGAAAGCCAGTGAGGAAACAGGAACAGCAGCAGCGACAGGCATGACTTAACCAGCATGGGTAGAACTCGCCACCCAGGAGCACCATGCAGCATCTCTTTGGATACACTGGGAACACTTGCCAAGTTGGAGCATAGTCTGACGCCTCATGCCTGCTTGCGTGTGTGGTAAAGAATTCAAATAATGCAAAGTGTGCTCTTTGACCACAGTGGAATTAAACTAGAAATCAATTGCAGAAAGACATCTCGAACATCTTCACCTTCACGTGTTTGAAATGAAATACGGTTCTTCTAAATAGTGTATGTGTCAAAAAATAAACAAAAGCGTAGTCATCAAGTACTGTGAACTGAATGGAAATTGAAGCATCGCGTAACAAAATTGGTAGGATGCTGCTGAGGCCAGCACAGGGGCAAGTTTGCAGTCTGAACACTATTAGGAAAGAAACAATGTTTCCAATCAGCAACAGCACTCAGCTTAAGGAAACCTAAGAAGAAGAACTATTTAAACCCCAAGTAAATAGAAAATCAGGACAAAAAGGAATTAAAAGGAAAACAGAAAAAAAACAATGAAACAAAAACCTAGCTCTTTAAGAAGATCAATAAAATGATAAATCCACAGGCAGACCGAGAATGAAATAAAGAGTAAAGACACCAGTTACAATTATCAAGACACAGCAGTGTTACCACCATGGTGCTCACATCTAAGATATTATTATAAACAACTGTATGCCAGTATATTTGAGAAAGTAGGTGAAATGGTCACCCTTTAATAAAGAAAAATACTATAAAACTCATTCAGGATGAAATAGATAATCTGAATAGCCTCAAATTGTTTAAAGAAACTGAATTTGTAGTTTTCCAACCTTCCACCAAGGCAACTTTAGGCCCAGAGTTCACTGGTGAACAGCACAAAACACTAAACACACTCCTCTAGCTCCTGCTCCTATGCAGAAGGTCCCTAGGAATCCACAAAAATCAGTATGTGAGTTCAGACAGTGGACAAGGATTGGGCTGTCCACCAGGCAGATCAACTGGCATCCACAGGAGCCTGAGAGGGAAGCCCTGTCCCTCTTGATGACTACAGCTCTTGTAAAGACCAGGAGGTGTGCCCTGAGGTATAAGCATGGCATCAGGGCTGAGACAGCCAGCAGCTTGCAGACAGGAGCCAAGCCCTAGATGCCTTGCACCCGCCTGCGGTCCCATATCCCTGCGTGTGTGATGCGCAGAGGACACTGAGCCGCTTAACCAGTCACAACCCAACACTCAGCTTAAACCCCTTCATGTAACCTGAGTTCTTATAGGAAATGTAGTCCTCCAACACCCCAACACTGACACACCCAGCTTCCCCCTCTCCCATCTGCTTCTGAGCTGCACATGCGCACCAGCCAGCTGTCTCCAGCTGGCAGACAGCCCAAAGAAGGGTGCCAGGGTAGAAGCTGTCCACAGACAGCAAGCCAGACGCACGGTCCCAGGGGCAGAACTGCTGCAGCACGTTAGAGCCCTGGGTCCAATCAGAAAAAATGACATTCGTACCAGCTACTCAGAGGCGGCAATAGAATTGCACCCTAACCCTCCTCCAAAGTGAAACTGAGGGTGCACAGTCCGTAGTGTGTGTGCACACGCACGTAATTACATGGGACCATGTGCTTGTCATCATACATGCCCGAGTCAGCACTGAGATCAGGGCCCCTCCCAGACCCTGTGGACTGCTGCCCCCAAGCTGCACTGCACCAAATGTGAGCACTGTGGCTGTCCCAGGGCATCTGGCTTGTCCCCCAGCTGCATCAATGTTGCGGAGCATCAGGGACAAGTTTCTGCTCAGCACCAGAACCACAGTTTACATTTTTCATCCAAGGCAGCTTTGTTGGCTCCGGGGAAGTTTGTGCTCTGCTGTGTCCGGAGCTCTCCACACACGCTCCTCACCTGGAAGCTCGCAGAGGTACTGCTGCCTGAGTCTCGCCTGAGGATTCTGATCCACCCAGGTGTGGTCATTCTAACAGGCACCCAGGGTCTAGAACTCAGCTGCAGAGAAGCTCCTGTGGAGACATTGTGACATCCTGCCACTGCCACTTTGTGCCCCCAAGAGCACCCTCCCTGCTCCTCAGTCTTCCCCTCTGTGTGAAATGAAATCCCTCTGCGTGGATTCTGTCAGCAGCGGTTCATGCAAAGAGACTTGAAAATTACTACTTTAGGAAGGCCATCCTGGGGAAAAGATAGACCAGAGCTGAAGGGATGGAGCCAGCCGCCTGCCCCGCCCGAGCTCCCGCTGGCCTCGGGGTTCTTCTGCAGACTCCAGGCCCAGGGGAGCTGCCTCTGGCTGTCCTGAAGTCCGCCTAGGCCGACACCAATCGCTTCCTTCCACTGCAGGGTGCCCTTGCCGATGGAGATGTGTCCCTCCAGCCCACTCACATGGCCACACGCATGCCATCCAAGGTGAGCCCAGGCTGACAGTGTCACCTGGTGGCGGGGGCATCTGTGGCTACCTAACTGAAGAAGAACAGGGACATTTCCTTATTCTAGAGGCAGCCAAAACATGCTCAGAGGGAGAGAGAGAGAAAGAAAGAGAAGGAGGGAGGGAGGAGGAGACAGGAAGAGAGGAAGGAGGAAGGAGTTGACTAGGCAGTCCTGTGAAAACAGGAAGGTGGGTTTTCTTGGCCAGTAGTGGTCCCTTGGCTGTAGCCAGGCCAGCCTGGCTAGGGTGGAGGCTTTCCCTATGGCCCAGAGAAGCCCCTCTTAGGTCCTGTATGCTTTGTCTCATTTAAAGGTGCATGCAGGCTCTGGTCCCAATGGTAATGGTACAGAATGTTTGCCTCAGGATCCTGGGGTCCCCACCCACGCCCCCCTCACTACCATCACCTCACCCTTAGCATGCTCTGTACTCCCTGGGCCTCAGCTGGTTCTCGCTGGTAAAGCCTCCTCCTCTGCATGTCCAGCGGGCACACCCCTCGGAGCTCATGGTGAGCTTCAAGGCCAGAGCCCAGAATGCCTGCCACTCTCGGGCAGCAGCAGGAGAAAGAGCACAAGACCCCCTTCTGGGTAGACATTTAGAAAAGGCACTGCTCTGCACGCACTGAGGCTGAGGGCCAGGATGGGCAGATGGCCCACGCTATGGTGCAGGTTTTGGTCAGTGAAATGTGGATGAGGCTTCAGTCCCTGCACAGGCACAGACTGTGCAGCCACAGGCAGCCCAGCCAATGCCTGCGACGCATCCCCACAGCAACCTGTCCATCGAGGGACATTTCCACAGCTGTCAGTGGACCCTCCATCTGTGAGGACCTTTGGCTAAAGTCCCTCCCTCCCTCTGACTGTGTGTGCCAGGGAACAGAGACACATCTGATCTGTCCACATTCTATTCCCAGCCTGAGAATATCCTCACATTATTGTGGAAATTAAACACAGTGAAAATGTGAACAAGAAAGCGTGCAGACAGGCCCACCTGAGCACGTGGGCGGCCCTTGCCTTCCACCCAGCCGCCATCTCCCTGCATGGGCCGGCTCAGGCCCCGCCATTTCCTTGAGCTTATTGCTTATCCTTATTCACCTCATTCTGCCTGATGTTGTATACACAGTCTCCTACTGAAGGACATGTGGACAGCTCTCACAGACCAGGCTGAGATAAATATAGACATCCTTCTCTGTCCACATATGTGAGTATCTCTTTAGGATAAATGATTGGACATAGAATCCCTGGGTCTAACTGTGCAGCTTTAAATGAAGCACCAGTTGCTAAAATCTGCGAGTAGAAACCACCAGTCTTATGTACATTGTTACGGTTGGATATGAAGTGTCCCCGAAAACTCATCCGTTGAGACAATCCAAGAACCTTCAAAGGGGAAATAATTCAATTATGAGAGCCTGAGCCCACCAGTGGATTAACTGGGTAGTAACTAGGTAGGTAGGGCATGGCTGGAGGAGGTAGGTCACTGGGGTACCCTTGGGGATCACGTGCTGTCCCTGGTAAGTGGAGTTCTGTCTGCTTTCTGATTGCCATGAGTTGAGCTGCTTTCTTCTACCGTGCCCTTCCATCCTGATGTTCTGCCTCACCTCAGGCCCTGAGCTATGCAGTCACCAACCGTGGACGGAACCTCTGAAACTGAGCCAGAATAAGCTTTTAAACTTGTCTTCCTCTAAGTTGTTCTTGTCGAGTCATTTGGTTATGGCGATGGAAAGGCTAAATAAAGCATCCGTGCTCGTCTTTTCTGTGTATGCCTGTCCCTGTATGCATTTACATGGGCACAGTTTATTTCCTTTCCATAACCACAGTTCGTGACACGAAGGAGCCCGTTATGTCAGCACACTCACCATGGCTCTGTGTCCTCAGGAAGGGCACGCAGCTCCTTCCCCTCTTTCCACCATCCTGAGCAGTCACAGCTTGCTGCTTCTTGGCCTTGCCCTCCGCCATGGCCTTCCTGTCTTCAAAAGTCACTCTAAGACCTCTTGAGCTTAAGCTCTCTTGCCCACCTTTGTTCAACAGAGTTCGATCTCCAAAGGAGAACAATACCTACACATGGCCATCAAATTTTCAGGAGGCAGCAGGTGGAGGAGAAGGAGGGACGTACAGCTGGGACTTGGAACGTGGCACAGGAGGGGCGCCAGCTGAAAGGGGCAGCCAGCAGGAGTGGGGCTCTCCAGCCAGGCAGCCTGCACCTGCTCACACAGGGCAGAGAGGCAGCAGGGGCTTGGGAAGGGCACAGCAGGAGGGGACCCTTCCTCTGCCCAGGCCAGCTGGCCCCTAGGAGTGCCCAGGCTTGCCTGTCTGGGAAGGGCCCCGGCTCCAGCGCAAGGCTCTGGTCAAACGTCATTTGCTTGTTCGTTGTGCACATACCCGGGGCTGAGCTGGTCGGCAGGCCAGCCGTAACCACGGAGACAGACCTCGGTGGCGGGAGGAGCGCTGGCTCTGACTTTCGGAGGGCTGTTGCTGGAAGACCCTGGCGGGAACCACGGACAGTAATGGGAAGAGGAGGGATCCGGCGCCAGAGTGACCTCCACCTCACCCGACACGCCCGCCCCCCACTGCCAGGCCACGTGCTCGGTAAGGAGGAGGACTCAGGTGAGCAGGCACACCCGGCCCCTCGGTGCCTGGCAGGAAAGAAGAAAGACCAGATGCCTCTGAGGATGGGCAAGGGCTTCATGGGCTCAGAGTAGGGTATGAGGGCCACTCCAAAAAGAGGTAGAGAGGCTTCCACAGGAGGTGATGCCGAGGCGAGACCAGAAGAATCAGGGAGAGACAGCCACTGTCATCAGGGAAAGACTTCCCTAAGGGAAATGAGCAAGTGCAAAGGCCCAGAGGCAGGAGGCAGCCCGTGACCAGATGCCAGGGCAGGAGGCAGCTGGGCTGAGGTGAAAGCCAGAAAGAATCTGGAGGGTAGAAGATGATGGGGCCACAAGTGGGGGTCTGGGGCATCTCTGCACTGCTCCGGGTGTCCTCGGGTTAAGGGTGTTTGATTTTAGAGGTGTGCACATGGACTGCGGAGGCAGCAAGAGCAGCCTCTCCCTCTCAGTGTCCTGGCCCTCAGTACGCAGTGGGCCAGGCAGCGGGTCCAGCACAGGGGACACTGGGGAAACAGGAAGAGGGAGCCAGCCTTCCTCGGAGTCAGGGCGGCAGCCGGCACCTGCTGGCTTGTTGTGCGACTCTCCACCCGGCAAGTGGAGAGCCCGTTACCACTGTCCAATTCCATTTGAGAGAGACCAGCATACGGCAGAGGGACCGTGGTCTTCTTAAAGCCAAGCTCCAGTGGGCACTGAAAGCTCAGCTTAACAGCCATCTGTCAAGAAAGGCAGGGACACTGCTGGCAGGAGAGGGCAGCCTGGCCCTTCCCATCCCGAAGTTCACTGTTCTGCTGCAGGGGAGGGTGCTGACCATCAGTGTTCTCTTCCACAGCAGAAGGACCAGATTACAGACACCCAGGGAGAACCACCCACTCTGGGTCAGCGAGCACGGGCTGCTGGTATCAGTATATATTTTTTTAATGTAGGTGGGAGGCAGATGACTGGCATCAGGGCCCATCAGAAGGCCTGAGAGCACTTCGGATCCCCTATCCAAAAGCTGTGTCTTCTGGACACAGACTGTACAAACTCTCAGAACGCTCCCAAAGTCCTCTGTGGTTCTCTGGTGAGAAATTCATACTTTCAGAACTATGCATAGAGCAGAAAACCCACAGCAGTGGACAGTGTCCCTGGAGCAGGTCCCTGGGATGCAGTGTTTTCTGTGGAAGTTGGAGGAACCCATACTCCTGGCCAACAGCCCTGCGCACTGCCCAGCCCAACTCTGGCTTCCCGGAGTTCAGGAGACCGACCTGCTTGTTCTGTGGTGATGCTCTTGCCCCTCTGCCAAGCTCAGAGCCACAGTCCTCGGGTGCAGCTGTCCAAATTCCAGCTACTAAGCTCTGCAGAGGTGAGTCCTGGGTGCCCACCTGACTCATAGTGCAAATGATTAGGAAAGGAGATGTTCACAGTTGAGACTGCCAGGAGACTTAGAGGCCGAGGAGGCCGAAGGTCTGTAACTTGCAGCTGGCTGGGTGAGAAGATTTGCTTCTGACTCACATGATAGAGAGCTAGAGAGCTTAGAAGACCAAGGTTCAGATGTCCACAGTGGGCTCTCTGTGTCCTCCATGCTCTTCAAGGTTCATTGGTGATTCCTAGTTGAGCAGGTAGAGGCTGGTTCCTCACACCAAGGAAGAGATGCATTTAGTGATTTGCTTCTAACAGTGGGAAGGCAGAAAGGTGCCACCCAGCATCAGAGCACACAGGCTGGGGTGGCTTCCTCACTTGGGATGTCTGAACTTGTAATGGTACACATTTTAAAAACACCAAATTCCACAACTTGCTAGAAACTGAAAGAAGGAAACATGATTTTGAGTAAAGAGAGATATTTAAAAAGGAATAAAAATGAGTTTTTTATATTTGTGAGCAAATTCCAAGAGAATACTCCATGCTTTAAAGAATTCAATTTAACAAGGACCTTTTGCACCTCCAACTATCCCCGGAGCCTTCACCCCACAGAGGATCCATACATACATACCTGCATGCAGCACACGTACAAATAATTATGAAATTAATGTCTGTCTTTTCTGCAAAACAGAGACGTGAGGGCTAGGACGCAAGAGTCTGATTCTTCTTTGCATCCCTGGGTCATGAGTTGTTTCCTTTCAATATCTTTCAAAAATGACCAGGTGACAATATTCATATCCACGTGTGCGTTCTGAAGCCTCCCTGTGCGGGGCACGTTTGCAGAGAAGGTGGATGAGAAACGCACCAGTGTGGAAGGAACTCATGGACACAGCGTGGGTTTTTGTCACTCCCCCCTTTATTTTAGACATCACAGTCATCAGTACTGTAATCAGAGGTCTCCCTGTAAGTCAATGACTTAGGCATTGGGTGTTCTTGAGATGGCACCAGCAGAACAACCACTGTAATCTGATTAATACTATGTAACTCACAAGGGAAAACATGCAGTACCAACTTTTCAAAGCCGCAGGGTTTTTAGGGGGAACAATTTTCCAACAATATTCCAAGAAGGGATTGCGTTGCTAAATTAGTCTCAGTACAAATATTAAAGAGATGGCGTCTGCACACTTGTTTTTTGTGTGCATGTGTCAGTGCGCTTAGTATGCGTGTGCTTATGTGTGGATGGTACAGATGTGCATGTTTGTGTGCATGCATGTGCTGTGCTTTTAAAGGTGTAGGTGACTAGACTATTGCTGAGAAAAATTGAGAGACTCATAGCATTTTTCAGAATGTGGGATCTCCTTATATCATCAGATTTGATCTCATACAGAAGATGGCTTTTCTTTGATCCTTCTAGTTCCTTGAGAAAGACCCCAAAAGTAGGGATCAAAGGTATCAATAGACTCTAGATTCTGAAAGATGTGGAGGTCTGGGGGCCTATGCCAAGGGTGCAAAGCCATCACGTGGGTGAGCTGGGGTGTCAGAGGCAGATGATCTGGAACATTCACTGCACACCATGCTGCAGACCACAATACGCAGCAAAAGATGAGGCTGTGCACTTTTGTGTAAGACGGAGGGTGCTGAACACACCTGTCTCTGATGAGCCCCTTTGCTGTACAGTTCACCTTATACTCGCTGGAGCACTGGTACCCACCAAGCATCCTTAGGAAAACACAGACCAAAGCTGTAAACCAAACAGTGGCAATGGCACTTGGGGAATTTGCAGGTGGGAACACCAAATCCTTTTACGAATCTTGCATTTTCCTGTACGGACCCCAAAAATCACCGTTTAGAGAAAGCTGTCCCAATCTGACCGCGGGCCGGGCTCACATGAACCTGACCCTGCCTGTACCTCGACCTGAGACTTCCAGCCTCCAGAACTGTGATGCATCAGCTTGTGTTGTCCAAGCCAGTTGTCCTATGACATGCTGCCATGACAGGGGTCACCTGAGAAGGAAGTGGAGACGGGACTCGAAGGGTGCTCCTGAGGTAAGCGTTGTGAAAGGTGGTTACCGGGGTGTGTGCGGATGTGTAAGCTCAATGAGCTGTGCACATAGGCCCCCACTCTTTCTGCACTTGCATGGCTTCAATATGTAGGTCACACTCACGCACATGCACACACACACACACACACACACACACACATCCAGTAGCTGCAAGACAAGAGGCGAGCTGAGGACGCTCTTTCTCAGTTTCCACTGCAGGAAGCGGGGTGGTAGCACGGCCCCCCCTCCTCAATACGCACGGCTGTCAGAACCAAGCCTGGCACGTGGGTCGTTCCTGTCATTACCGTGGCTGCCAGGTGGCCTCTCTACAGACTGATGCCTTCGAGTACCGATGTCCATCCTTGCTCGTCACACCGTCACACATGTGGCATCTCCCCACCCCCCCACACACACTGTTTCTCTGAGGTCCGTCTTTGCCACTGTAATTCTATTAAATTGGAAGAAGAAAGCCAGAGTCTGTCATTTCTCGGTGGCATGGTTTAACAGAAGTTGTCCCCACATGTGTGCAATGTGCCAGGAATTTGATCAGTGAAGCTGAAGGAGAAATGGTTTCATGGGGTCTGTTGGCTTCTGAACGTGGCTTCTCCCTCTGCCCCGGGAGCACGGACCACCGCAGGTCAACAGGGAAAGTGATTCTGAGTGTCCCGGGGTTGAGGAGCCATGTGCAGATTCATCTTAATTAAGCCAGATTCAGTTTCAATCAGAACACCACTTTTTTATCCATTTCAAGCAATTTAGAAAAGAGGCATATTTTTTATATCACCAAATGGAGGCTACAGGGAGAGGATATGGAGGGTGCGGCCCAGGCATGTGACCCACTTCAACCTCAGGTGCAATTAATAAAATTTGGCAGCAATCAGGGAAATTTGCTTCTCTGATAACCTCCAACCACTAGACCCGCATTGTGGGTTTAATGTACCTGGAGTGCTTTGCACACTCCACTTGAACAAAAGGTGCGACGTTCATTCGAGATCTGGGAGCTGCCGGGGCAGGTTCCCTGCAGTCTGAGCTCTTAGGCTTGAACAACGCGCACTTTGTTCCTCTGTCAAGTGAGTTGATGTTCCACAAAATGAGCATGGGAAATGAGGCCATCTCCTGGAGCATTTAGCATCACCCAGGGCTGCAGCTCTGCTGTCCGCCCCACCCAACCCGGTTTGGTGCTGACTTGCATTTCCATTTCCCTGAGGACTAGCGTCTCAGTGTGGCCAGCTGGGCCCTCTACCGCTGCAAACCCAGGGAGCAGGCTATGGTGCAGTTCAGCTCCCCAGGCGACCTTCACTTCCTCAGTATCAGTGACCGGCCCCAGCTGCCCTTGGAGTTCACCCGGGTGCGCCCTCCAGCACCACGCTGTGTCCTGTTGGACGTGAGGACCTCTGCTGCTCCCAGTGATGGCTTCCCCAGCTGCCCCAGGCATGGGAGCAACAGCTCTCCTAAGGCAGAGCTGGCATCAGCAGAACCCGCTTCCCAGAGCTCAGCTCCTCAGGAAAGGACCCCTCTGAAAAGTTCCGAAGACATTGTGTGCAGCTGGTTGTCTATTCTTTTTAGAGTGTTCCTCCGCTGACCCAAGGAATTAACGCTGATCTGCTCCTCAGTGCAGCTCGCTGACACATCTGGTTCTGTCCAGGAAGAAAGAGAATGAAAAGGACATTCCTTTCTTGAGCAGAGATGTGCGTAGAGGCCAGGAACACCTCCAGGCAGGAGGTAGGCATCCCTGAGCAGCACAAGCCCAGCCAGTGAGGACTGGGTTGGTTTCCTGATCAGACAGCCTGCACTCCGTCCCTGGACAATGGATGGCACTGGGGATTTGAGCAGAGAAACAAGATACTTCTGCAGGCCCCTCTTGCTGCGTGGGGATGAGTAACTGGCAGGGTGCAGGCCAGCAGCAGAGAGTGAGGGCTGGCACAATTGACATTGTAGCATAATGTTGACTTGAAATTGCATAGTTTTCACCAACTTTTAATTTTTCAAAATATTCATTTATTTCCAATCACTTATTTCCACTTGGTGCTACAATAGGCACTTAAAACTCATGCTTCTGGGACCTCTGGCCACTGACCTGCCAGACATGGGGCAATCAGTGCCGTGGCAGGGAGGCAGAAATGCTCTAACTCAGTGCAGCAGCTCTGGGTGAACCATATTAAGAAACCAGTCAATTGGATGCAGTTCTTGTTGACAGCCAGGCCCTGAAGAAGATGAATGGCTGGCTCAGCTGTTATACGTCCTCATGTGAAATACTACACAGCAGGTAAAAGGAACAGGCTCTTGGTCCACACAGAGACTTGCGTGCATCTTAGGAATGCTGTGCAGAATGGGAGAAAGAGCTAACCTCTGAATGTCATTCACTAGAAGATCTAGGTTATCTAACATGCTGGGGTGGTGTGGTTGATACGTGGGGTAAGCATGTGGCAGAAGTCAGCAGTGACCAAACTGACCACTGGGCTGCTTGCCTCTGGCAGGATGTTTCGGGAGAAGGAGCTGCTGGAGGGTGGACCAGTTACCCATGCTGCTTAATAACCCACTCCAAAATGGAGTGGCTCCAAAACAAACATTATCTCATGGTTTCTGTGGCTCAGGTCAGGGTTAGAGCTAGACACAGTTGAGCTGGGTTCATGACAGGGGGTCTTTCCTGGTATTGAAGCTACGTGGTCAGCCAGCACTGTGGTCATGTCAGAACTGGGTCTGGCTGGGAATCTACTTCCAAGCTCATGCACATGGCCAGTGGGTCTTGGAAAATTCATGTCGAAGACCACTCACATCCTGACTATGTGGGCCCCTCCATGAACTGCCCAAGTGTCATCAGGACATGGCAGCTGGCTGCAGGAGACAGGCAGATGCAGAAACAGAGACACATGCGAAGACAGGGACGGCCTGGTAGAGCCAGCTGCTGTATTTTCAACGTGTCCATCAAAGTTCATATATTAAAAACTTAATCTCCAGGGTAACAGTGTTGAGAGGCTGGACCTTTGTGAGGGGATGGGGTCATGAGGGCTGCCTCATGAATGGTTCATGTCCTTATTATGGGGCCGGGCTCCTGACCAAAGGATGAGCTCAGCCCCTCGCCTTTCACCTCCCTCCTCCATGCTCTCTTGCTCTTCCACCTTCCACCTGAGAAAATACAACAGGAAGCCTCTCGCCAGACGTAGACCTGCTGGTACAAGGTTTCCCCGTCTCCAGAACCATAAGGTTCAATCTCTTTTCTTTATAAAGTACCTGGTCTCAGGTGTTGTGTTACAGACGCACAAGTGAGATGAAGACAGCTACGAGCACGAGGGATGCCGAGGCGTTTCATGACTGGTTTTGGACGTGGCCTCCCTGTGCCTTGTGGGGTCTCTCTGGGTAGAGGGGAGCCACTCGGTCTGGTCTGCACTTCAGGCAGGACATGGGCGGGGTGTAGAGGCGGGAGGGAAGAGCCCAGGGCCCTCCGCAGGGTCGGGTCTGGGCAGGTGCGTAGACCCACCTCGGGGCTGTCCGCGTGCAGAGAGGTGAAGAAGGGGCTCTGCCAGGAGAAGCAGCGAGCGGCACCGCCTCCCTTCCTCAGGCCCTCGCCCTCCCCCGTGCTTCCCCGCTCCCTATTCAAACCTGAAAGTATGAGAATCTTCCTGGATCAGCAAAGTGCCAGCTGCTAACTGGCTGATCCGAATCAGCCACTCCTGGGGGGAATACGAAGGGGGTCAGCCTTCCCACCTAGATGCCAGAAACGGTGGCTGTTGCTTCGTGCTGCACCGGCCGTGGCACCTCTCCTGGCCCAAGCCCCGTGGACAGACCTGGGGAGTGGCAAGCTGCAGGGAGAAGCGACGGAGAAGCAGGAGGGGTAGGCAGGCCGGAGCGAGGACAGGTGTGAGGAGTCAGCGAACACGTGCCATGCCAGGCCGCCCACCACACCCTGCCCATGTGGACACGGGGCCTTGGAGCTAAGGGAAGCGATTCTCTGGGCATGTTCAGGATTTTGGCTCGTTTTCAAGCACATGACCTCAGGGAATCTTAAGTGGTTCTGAAGAACAACTGCCCGGTGATAGCTGGAGGGGCAGAAGGCTCCAGAGCATGGCAGGGCCTCCAGGCCCAGGGTGGTGATGAGGGCCCTGATCCTAGGAGTCCTGGCAGAGGAGAAGCCCCTGGGCCTGGCCTGCACCCCTGGCCTGGTCCAGACACCAGCTAGCTGGCCAGTGTCCAGCTTGTGCTGGTCCTGGACTCCACGCCATGGCCTGCTGACAGGCGAGATTCCGTGCGTGCCCCATGCTGCCAGGCCACCTGACAGGACAGCTGCGGGGAGAAGCACTCCAGGCTCCCTGGGCTCTGTACTGCTGAAGAAGTCTTTCAAGTTCGTCCCTTCACACCACTGTGACTGTGGGGAAGGGCTGACCCTTCTGGAAGAACCACTGTTCTGTTGAGCAAGTGACTGGGGCCATGGCCGGCAGCAGGGAGGGTCTAAGAGCTTAGCTCCCCTCCTCCCTCGGTGGAGCTGCTGTCCAGGGTGCTGCTGCGTGGATGGACTGGACTTGAGCTGAGACACCCACGTGTGTGCAGCCGCCACTTTTATGAAGGGCAGGAGAGCCGGCCTGGACTGGAGCAGTGAGGAGCGGCTACCTCGTAGCACTTCATGCAAGGCCTGTTCTTCCTGTGTCCTGACGGTACACACTGGGACCAAGGAGTGCGGTGGGCCTCTCCCTCCCTGTGGCTCCAGCAGAGAAACGTCAAGAGTCTCCCGGGCTCTAAGAGGTCCGCTGGATTTTCTTAAATGGCTAAAAGAAAAAATGAAGTGGCTGGAAATTCCCGCAGCGGTCCTCGAGACAGGCGCATGAGGAACCCGATGATAATAACGCCACTACCTGAGTTATATCTGGTATTACTTAAATTTTATCTTTTAACTTAAATAGTTATTTTGTGGCCATCAAAGGCTTCTCAAGCACTTCTTAGAGATGGATTTTGTCTCCAAATGGAATTTCATGCTTCATTATCTCACAATGATTGTGACTTTTAGGTGATCATTATTCACTTTTCTTTTTTTAATGGGGGCACAGGAGAGAAAGCGACACTGTGAATACACTGGTTTGTCCCCATTACGGGCAGACCCAAGCCAGCATCCTGACGATGGGGCCACCCTGTTTCCGCAGCTGGTAATGAGAGCATTGTTAGACAAAGGTAGAAATTAAAAATTCAGAACATATTTTACATAATTAGTGTTTTAAACTCGTGTGATTTAAGCACAATTTTAAAGAATGATTTGCCATACTGTAATTCCCACCATAAATCTCGCCTGTAATATATACATTAGAGCATCTGAGATTGCTCTGGAATGTGAATTACTAAGTGCTGATGAATAATTTTGAATAATGTGCCTGCTTTCACCATTGAGTGGCAAATTAAGACTGTGGCATTTCTCCACTTAGAAGTGATTGGTTTGCAAGACTGGAAGCAACAGCTGCTGGGCCTCCTGGAAACAGTGGCGCTTCCACAGCAGAGGGGAACTAGGACCCTGTGGGTTCCCACACTGAAGGGTCCCTGTGGCCTCAGTGTGCCCGGCACACCTGCAGGATGTGTGCGGACACTGCATCAACTCCATGATGACCTTCCAGCTTGTGAGAACAGGACATGCACACAGGAGCCGGCGGACCTGGACCAGGCAGCCTGGGGAAGCCCTCCCTGCATGATGGACTGTTTTCCAAACCTTAGAAATGTCTCAAGACCTGAGGTTTTGAAGCTGAAGTCAAGAGTCTAGGGTGAGTGTAAATGACGATGATGGTGCTGAGGATGCTGGCCTGAGGAACCCTCGGTGGCTGCTCTGGGCAGCCTGTCCTCAGCATTTACAGATGCTCCTCTCCAACCTCAGCAGAGATCCAATCATCCCCGTCCAACCAGTGAGGTGAAGGGGGACTCAGGTGAACTTAGCAGCCTCTCCAAGGTCACATCCTCAATCAGCAAAGAGGGTCGATTCAGCCCGTGCTGCCTGGGTCCCATGTCAGGGCCCCTGATGTGATGCTAGTGTTGAAGCCACAGGAACCAGCATCATGGCCAGTGTTCAATATGAATCCAATACCATGCTGAGTATTTAACAAACTTTATCATTTTAACCTTCACAAATGTTGTGCAAGGTGAATATCTGCATTGTATTGCAAATTAGGGGGCTGAAACTTGGAGAGAAGCCTCACAGCTGCTGATCAACAAGGTCAAGAGCAGCATCTGCATGAGCTTGACGCTGACCCCAGGGCTCTTGCCACCTCACCTCTCCAGTAACCTCCCAGGCTTTCTGCTCCCTGTGCAGAATCGGGTCTCGGAAGGCTGGCTGCTCCTGACATCTTTCCTCTAGTCTTCTCCTTCCCCTTGGCCTCTGCTCTGCACCACCACTCCATCAAGGCCACAGTGATCACACTCCAGTCCCTGGCCATCTCTCATCCTCACCACACTGGAGACTCCTGGGTGACCTCCCTCCTTTCTGATCACGCCTTCACAGTCCGGCTAGCTCTTGGCCCACCCAGGCTCACCCCATGGGAGTTCAGCTAGTCTCCTGGCTGCAAATACCAGCCCTGGGTTTCGGCTCTCTCCTGGGACTCGGCCCTCGCCAGGCATGGCTGAAGCCAGGCCCCAGCACCCCGTGGCCCAGGCAGCCCTTCCGCTGCTGCACACTTACTCATCACAGCACTGTGACCCCAGCCTCCTGTGCCAGCCAGTCTTCTGGACGTCAGAGATCCTTTGTGGCATCCAACACAACTCCCACAAGCAAACATGAACTTCAACCTTGCCAGCAAGATGTCGTGTCTAGGAGGCCAGAGGAACACAGAATCCGGCACAGGTAGACTGGAAGAGCATCCTGGCCAGCATTGTGCTTGGTCTGATAGGGGCTGGAGTGCAGGGAGGGAGGAGGCAGAGGTCAGGGATGAGGGCGCAGGGGGTCCCAGTGGCCCCAGGACATTACTGTGAAAGACTTTGAAATGCATGTGGAAACTGGAACTTCTGTGCTGAGTGGGATGGGAACCCCCGGAAAGGCTTTGGGTAAATTGCAACGTGACCCTCCGTAAATAAGGTACCGTAAAGAACCCTTCGTAAAGAAGGTTCTCATAGCTCTGGAGGGATCTGAGGGTGTAGGTAGGTGGCTCAGGCAGGAGGCCCTGGAGTAACCCAAACAGGACTCCATGATGGGCACAGAGCAGGGGCAGCCCTGAAGGTGGAAAGGGGTGGGATTCTGGATTAACCATGGGTTCTGGACCAGCAGCACAGGCTGAGGCTGGTTGCAGGAGTTTGATGAGCATTTCCACTTTGGAATATCCCCATCAGAATTCCTGGTCTTTCCTGACCCACGCCGCTTTCTCTTCTCATTAGTGTGAACTCTGTCTGACCGCTCAAGCCAGGAACTCCAGGGTTATCCCTGCTGCCTGTTTCATGCCTACACAGTAGAAATGGGTTCATGACCCCACATGCATTAATCTAGATTAATTCCACGAATGTGTTCTGAAAGCAAATTGTGCCGGTAGCCTATATGGCTGCGTTCCTTTATGCAAAGGGAAATACTGGTGGCTGAGGTTTACACGCATCTGTGATCGTCTCTAAGGAAGAGCAAAGAAACAGTGCACAATGGAATTCGGAATGTAGGACCCAACAGGATAAGCGGAAGGAGAGGGGACACCCATGGCCTTCGAGACCCCAGCCTCTGAGTTTCCTCAGCAGGTGGAGACCCCGCACACCAGGGCTCTGCAGAGCTTGCCCACGGCAGATTCCCTGTACAGGAAGCACCCTGTGACCCAAGGAACGCGCGGGAGCACTTACCCGAATCACATGTGTCCTGGGAGTTCATACCCACCATATAGAAGCCGTGCATAAATGCGCTATGGCAAATGTGGAAATATTTCTAGAAGGATATATAAGAAACTAAAAAAGCCAAAGAGAAGACTACTGCCCCAATGAGTGCGGGTGGAATGCAGGGAGTTAAGGAAACACCCGTTTACTCGTGGAGGGTGGCGGGGTGATTTACAGAAGGCAAATAGGGCTTTCTCTGCTTCTCTACTTGCCTTTCCAGTATTTCCTGTATTACACCTTGAAAGCCCCGCTGTGCGCGTCCCTCCGTATTCTGTACTCTGCAGTCTGCCCCGTGAGCCAAGGTGCATATCCCTCTGTCCTCCACGATCTACTCGTGAAAACCGCAAGTGTATACCATCTGGATTCCACTTTGTATGCTTTTTCTGAACTACCATGTAAACTCAGACATGTATATGGAGCTCCTTATTCAATGTTCTCTCTATATTCCACAACCTACCTTTTAATAATCACCTATGTGTCTCTATATTCCATTTTCTCCATATAATGTATAATCTACTTTATAACAACCATCCCTGTCTCTTCTTTCTACAATATTATTCAATACTAGTTAAAAATAAAAAAGCCATATACAAAAACTTAATGATCTGCATTAATAATCACAGAGAAAGTAAAAGAGTTTGAAATGCTTTTACCAAAAGCGAATAATCATGGCGATCATCTTACCAAACCCAGGAGCTGGCAGAACCCCAGAGCACTCCTTCCCCCGCCTCCCCTCCAGCGTGGAGGGGCCTCTGGGTTGCTCCTGCCCCTCGGATATAGCATCTCGGAAACGGAGCAGGGACAGCTGCTGCATGATGCTGGCCTGCTGGCCCTCGGCCAGGCTGAGATGGGGCCTGTCAGGGTCTCTTTATGTCCAGGGTGATATAAAGCCTGACTTCCGAATGGAACTTGGCGTCCGGGTCACATTTGGCACATTGAATGAGACCTCGGACCAGAAGCAATTGACTCCACTAATTTGCTCCAGAGAAGGGTGGGGGGACATTAGAATGGTTATTTCAGATCATGGGGGTCATGAATACAAATGGAAAAATAAATTCCCAGTGTCTCCAGGTTGTGAAGGCTGCTGTGCCTGGCTAGCTGGAAAGCAGAACTGAATTTTAAACCCAAATTGGACCTGCTAATTGCTCACTCACTGCCAGCCCCTCTGGAAAAGCAAACATGTTAATACAGCTTGAACTTTTTTATGAGGTTTTTGTGTACCGAGATGGAAATGTACACAGAGAGAAGAAAATGTTATTGAGGATGAGATAAATCAGTTCAGAAAACACAGATAACATACTGTTTTAATATTTAATGTTTTATACCTCTCTAAGAGACTGCTTAATTTTTACAGAGATTTCTAAATCTTAATTAGAAAAACTTTTCTAAATGTCTGCTGGTCCACCTTGAAGGGTGAATAATAAGAATGTTTTTAAAAGATATTGAAATTTAAAAAAAACTTTCCTAATTCTTGCCTACCCTCAACAGCCTTTATATGGGGCTGTATTAATTGAATCAGTCATTCAATAGCAGCCTGAAAAAGTCATTGCTTCAAAGTGCTCATGGAAGACAGATTCTCAACCTGTTGCAACTCAACAGAGACCACCAGGCTGCCAGGGTCTACTCAGGAGCAGGGATATCAGCTGCACACAAGTCCAGTCTCTCCAGTACCCTGCAAAGAAGCTTTGTCCTCTGGCCCATTATACAGGTGACAAAAGAGGGTGACTCTGGGAGGTTAACCAAGTTCTGGGGACAGCTTCATTCATCAGTGCCCCACTGGGATTCACACTTAGGCTAACTGGTGCTCATACCAGAAGACTACTCCCTTTCATGGTCTCCAGACTTCTCATTTTTCTTTATAGAATACTCCAGAATGGATGCAGATCCCTTTAGTCCTGTAAGGTCAACAAGAGCCGCCCATGGAATGACAGATTCCTAGAGATACTTAACAGTCCCAGTTCTGCCGTTTTGTTCAGAAAACAAGGAGAACCAGTGCTCTTCCATGATTGGTCCAGCAGCTCAGTTGGACCCTCCTCCCCATCCTGGCTCTCTCTGACCCTTGCCATCCTCTGCCCTCTTGACACATGGCTTCACCCTTCTGAGGCTCAAGCCCAGAAGTAAGCGGTCTCCCCGCCACCACCCTGGTTCAGCCTCGCTGCCTCATGCCTGGACCAAACAGCAGCCTTGTCCTCTGTGTCCTTAGGTCCACACCTGCCCGCCATCCTCCAAATGTTACCATGCCCATGATAAACATTGGCCAGGTACAGGAGGCAGAATCACGTCTTCTGCAAGGACAGTGGGTCCTCCTCCCTGCAGCCTGTGGGTACCCTGAGTCACGTAGCAAAGTGAATCAGGGTGCGATGGAATGAAGGTTGCCAGTCAGCTGGTCTGAAAACATGGAAACCATCTGGGATCATCCCTCTTCCTTGAAAGAGGAAGCAAGAACAAGAAAAATATTAGAGTGAAAGGACCGCTCACCGCTGCTGGCTGCGGAGGAGGAGAGCAAGCCCAGGAACCAGGTGGCCTCCAGGAGCTCGAGGCAGGAAATGGACTTCCCTGGAGCCTCCAGAAGAGCCAGCCCTCAGACACCTTGACCTTGGCACAGTGAAATCAGGCCAGGTGGTTCACCCTATGGATGAGCCCTATTGATGGTGATGAGCTGCCACCTTCTCCAGCAGTGAGCCATGCGCCTCTTCCTGGCTCAGAGGGAAACAGCTTTCATGCTGGGCCCTGGCCAGTCTCTCTCAGAGCATGAGCTGTGACCAGGGGTAGGACAGAGCCCTGTGCCTAGAGTGTGTCAGTGAAAACCGGATGAACAAAGAACAAAGGCCAGCACAGCAGACAGCAGGGTGTGGCCCAGTGAGCAGGTGAGAGCTGCTCGGGGTCCATCGGGGCATCCCAGGCAGGGGCTGCAGAGGCGGAAGCCGTGGGCCGTGATTAGTAAGGCAGGCGGGATGGGAGAGCACCATCCTGTCCAGGGACGGCGCAGCAGGCACACTCAGATCCCAGCTGACGTGCTGCCCAAACCTGGGAGAAGCCTGCAGGGCTGCAACACACCCCCGGAGAAGCGTTGCAGCTGGACTCCTCACAGCAGGGTCAGGGGCCTGGGGTGCAGCACGAGGCACCCACGGCGGGTGTCAGCATGGGCCGCCCTCCCAGCAGCCAGGACACCTGACATGAGGAAGAAACAGCCAGAAGGACGGCTAAAGCCCAGTATACTCTGAAAACAGAGGCCTGTTGGTTTGAACTCCACTAGGCTCCAAGGCCCCAGAGGCATTCAGTGCCTCAAGGCCACTGGCTCAGATATTTGAGCCCTTTTCATAAAGTGACCTGAGGTACCGCCATGGCTGCAGCCCAGCCGGGATTCCACGTGCTAATTTGAGAATATGCCTCTCTTGAGGGATTTTCTACTAAAGGATTTTGTGCACTTCTATTTCTTTAAGATCTAAAAAAATACATTTTCTTAACATCAACATAATAGAAGACCCACAAGAAAACTACTCACAAGAACACATGTGTTCACAAGCATGCGTATCCTGTGTGTGGACTAGGCATCTGCCTGTGTAAGGTGGGGACCTTGTGGCCTTGTTATAAACAAAATGGTACCGAAACCTCTAGCAGGTTTGTTTTTGTCCTCCTTACCAAAAACGCACCGAGCCTTGTGCGGTGAATATATTTGACGACTGAAGCTATTTATTAAAGGTAATAGAACAGAAAAATAACTTTTGAAACGCAGCCATTCCAACATGCTATGTTTTAGGGTCGCTGCTAAATCACATTGTCAGAGTTCGCTTTATTTGGCTATTGAGTCAATGTAAAAGAATGAATTCTCTCTCTCAGAAATTTCCCTGTAATGCTCAGGACCCGCTCTGCTAAGCTTAATACCTGGGCAGTTCCAGGCTTAATTTACTCCCTGGAGCAAGTCATTAAGTATGCATTGCTGCCCACGCCTTCTCTGAGCGCCCTTCCCACTTTTAAACAGACAAACGCATAGCAATGGTCTCCTAGGGGAGGACCTTACCCAGGTTTGGTGTTGCAGAGACTCATGATGCACTCCTGTGCACACTGGTCCAGAACTGCTCACAGACATGCAGCTATTTTGCATTCATTACAAAGTCAACCATATGGCCATTCGGATGAGATTCCATCCTACATAGATGCGCTGAGGATTAATAAAAGTGATCGCATTATTTAACAGATGCAGTAACCAGATCATCACAAGGTGAACACAGTCACTTTGAGGCCAAGAAATGACAGTGCCGGGGAGGCCCATCCTGGCCAGCTGCAGGGGCTATCAGGCTAGCAGAGAATGTGAGCCCCTGGCCAAAGGCTGGGCAGCCTGGGAAGCCTTCCTCTCCGCTGCAGTCAACTCTGCTGCCCGACTCCAGAAGTGCCTGGAACACAGACTGAGTCAAACTTAAACTGCTGAAAGAAACAATCAATAAAACCCAGTAAAGAAAGGCAAAACAGAACAAATATTTGAGCAAAACCACCCCTACACTTCTCAGTAAGTTGTATTGAAGAGCATCAGAACATGCAATTTTTCCAGGTGGAAAGATCCAGAATTCTCAAGGTAGGGAAATTTGGTATAAAATATGGAGGAAAAAGAGCATCAAATTGAGAGGCATATCAAGCCTAGAAAATGCAGAAACTGATCTCACCAGCCAGGAAAGGCTCCAGGTCCCCCTCAGCACAGCCAGCAGCATGCTGACATCAGACGGGCCAGGGCTGCTCTGGCCTGCAGGCTCTCTGCCATTCATTCACCTCCCACAAGACAGGACTGTGCGAGGGCCTTACAGCCCGAGGACACAGTATGAGGGAAAGAGGCAGTGCCGTTCCCACATGGCCCACAGCCATCAAAAAAAGCAGCACCCCAGCACGGAGCCAGGGACTGCGGGCTTCACTCCCATCTGCTCACCACCCGTAGAGAGCTCACACCGCAACTGGAATGTAATCTAGTTTCCCCACCTTTCTCCCCACCCTCACCTGCCCCTCTCTGGGGCTCACCTCCCCCATCCCTTGTTTCTGTTCCAAACACCAAAATCTCTTACCCCAGGGCCTTTGCACTGGCGGTTCCCATTGCCCAAATGCTCTTTATCTCCAACACTGTGGAGTTCACTCTCATTACTGTCTGAATAGTGCCTTTCGCTCTCTGAAGAAACTTTCGATTTTTACTGCATTTATTAGTAATTCCCCCACTGCTCTCAGCCCCATGAAAGCAAGAGCCCCAGCTGTCTGTCCTGTGCACCCTTCCCAGAGCTCACAGCGACGACTGGAACATAAAGGGCACTCCATGGACATGAAGGAGACAGGACATAATCACACATAAGCACTACACACAAAATAATGGCAAAAAGAATCAGGTGCTTCCAGAGCAAATGGGTATGGGCGAGGACAAGCAATGAAGAGGCGGGGACCCGACTGAGGAGGAGACCCTTAGGACACATGCTGGATGGTAACCGGAGGACATGAGGTCCATGCCCAGACCTGGGAAAAGGGTCCCTGAGAGATGGAACAGGGAGCCCTGGCAGGCGCTCCTGCTGCAGATCCTCCCACCCCCTGCAGGGTGAGCACCAGGCTCACACTCACCTTGGCATGCCTAACTCCTCAGCTCCAAAGTGGGCAGGCAAAGGCCTGGCCCACTCCGGGCCACCTCTCCCTAGCACGTGCCCCGTCACTCACGGCCCACTCCATCGCCCCGCTCTCCTTTGACTAGCACTGTGGCCTCCGTGAGCTGCCCCTGCCTTCTCTCTCGCGGCATTCTCTCTCTTAGGTCTTGATGGATTGATCCACTCATCACCCTGAGAGCCGGACATGGTCATAGAAAGTCCCACAGCCTGGCTTGATGGCCCTAGCCTGCTCCCCGGGGCTGGCTCCCCCTCAGGACATCTAGTCTACCTTCTGGGTTCCCCTCAAACGCCCTCTAGCTGCCCCTTTTTCCCCTTCCTTAAAGAAGACCCTGTTTCAAAGACCCAGTGGAAGCAGCTTGTCCACATTTTCATAACAGAACCTGCACTCCTTCTCCTTTTCTTCCTCTTTGTTAAAATTAAGAGGTTTCTGAGTAGCCTACGCTTTTCTCAGGTTTTCTTTGAGTATATCTATCCTGCACCAAATCCTGCATCAGCCCTGACTCCTTGGATTCCATCACTTCCTGCTGATGCACAAACCTTGCAGCACGGAATGGCTCGCTGGCACGCAACTTCCTCCCTCAGCCCCCTCCTCCCTCCTTCCCTTCCTCCATCTCCCTTCCTCCTTCCTTCCCTCCCTCCTTCCTTCCTTCCTTCCTTCCTTCCTTCCCTGCTTCCCTACTTCCTTCCTTCCTTTCCTCCCTCCCTCCTTCCTTCCTTTCTTCCTTCCTTCCTTCCTTCCCTCCTTCCCTCCTTCCTTCCCTCCTTCCCTCCCTCCCTCCCTCTGTCCTTCCTTCCTTCCATCCTTTCTCTCTTTCTACATTTCTTATTAAGAAGTAATTCCATACCATAACGTTACCATTTTAAAGTGTGCATTCAGAGTTTCAGTGTGTCCCCAAGGTTGCACAGCCCCCCACTATCTAATCCAGCCTTTGTGCCACCCCTGACAGTCGCCCACCTCCGTCAGCACTGTCCTACTCCACTTCCACCAGGCCTGGCAACGGATAGTCTGTCTGTGTATCTTGCCTACCCTGGACATTCCATATAAATGGAATCATAATTTTTGGTGCCTGGCCTCTTTCACTTAGCATGATTTCAAGGTTTAGCCATGTTTCAACATATATCAAGGTTTTATTTACAGTGCTACAGTATTCTAGGTGTGGACATCCCACATTTACTTAGCCATTCAGAGGTGGAGGGGCATTGGGTTTCTATTTCAGAGCTATCATGAACAATGCTGCCACCAGACCCACTCACCAGCTTAGTTTCTTTTGAGCATGTTTTCATGTTCCTGGCAGGGGGTGGCCAGGTTATGCAGTAACTCCACATTTAAGCTCTGGAGGAACTGTCAGACTGTTTCCCACAGTGGTCCTCCAGTCCGTGTCCCACCATCAGGGAACCAGACTTCCAATTTCTCCACATCCTTCCCACACTTGCTAGTTGACACTTATTTTTTCTTTACTCACCCAGTGAAGGTGAAATGAAATCTTGTGGTGGTGTCCATTTGAACTTTCCTAGTGATTTTGAGTATCTTTGCATGTGTTTATATTTGCCCTCTGTATATCTTCTTTGCAGAAATGTCTATTTATGTAAGTTGGCTAATTTTTTTTCTTATTATTTTTGAGTTGTAGAGTTCTTTATAGATTCTGGTCCACAATTCTTATCAGATGGACAATGCATTCATAAAGTCTTTTCTCCATTTCTGTAAAAATACCAGGTAGGAATTGCGTTGAATTTGATGATCAATTGAAAAGTATTTCTATCTTAATGATATAAATTCTACCGATCCATGCACAAAGAATATTTTTCACTTATTTAACTTCTAAAACTCTCTCGCAACATTCTTCTGTAATTTTCAGGCTAAAAGTTTTGTAATTTTCTCGTTACATTTATTCCTAAATATTTTATTATCTTGATGCTACTATAAATGGAATTATTCTACTGATTTCACTCTCTAATTATTAATTGCAAGTACATAGAAATTCAGCTAATGTTTATATTGACCTCCTATTCTGCAGAGGTACTGACATCATCTACCAGTTTTATTTGTGTGTGCGTGTGTGCATGTTCCTTAGGATTTTCCATATGCAAGATCATGTCCTCTGCAAAAGGAGGCAGTTTGGCATTTTGCTTTCAGTCTAAATGGCTTTGCTTTCAATTTCTGGCTTACCTGCCCTCTTCAGCAATACTGATTCAATGTTGGATCAAGCGAGGACAGCAGATGTCCTCCTGAAGAGAGGACCCTGGGGGTTTCCAGTCCCCGAGGACGGTGTCGGCTGTGAGCTTCTTGGGAGAGCCCTCCACCACTCTGGGAAGTTCTCTTCTGCTTCTAACTTGTAGAGTGTTGCTGCTGCTTTGGCACCATTGCTGAGGTGACCAGGTGAAATTTACTCTTTATGAAATGGTGCAGTATGTGGATTACCTTTCCTGTACTGAACCAACCTCGCATCTGGGATAAATCTCACTCAGATACATTGTGCTTTTAGTGTGCTGCCGGACTCAGTCCATCAGTATTTTCTGTTCTTGGATTTTTGTGTGTAAGGTCACTTGGGATATTGGTTTACAGTTTTCTTCTCATGATTCTTGTTTAGAACCAGGCTCATTCGGATCTCATAGAATGGCATGATTCTGTTCCCTCTTGTGTTTTTGAAAGTGTTTGCACATTGTTAATGTCAATTTTTATTTAAATATTTGGTAGAATTACTAGTGAAGCTATGCAACCCTAAGTTTTTATTTCTGGTAAGATATTTTATTGCTAATTCAATCACTATAGGACTATTTGGATTTTCTGCTTCTTCTTGTGTTAACATTTTTATCTCAATACAACACACTCACTATAGAATCCATTCATTTAAAATGAGTGGTATGTGTTTTTTAGTATATTCACAGATATGTGCAACCATCACCACCATCACTTTTAGGACATTCCTGTCACCTCAGAAAGAAACTGCAGAATCTTCAGCAATTACCCCTGTGCCCCCAGCCCTAAACACCCACTCCCTGGGGCAGATTCTGTACATTCCCTACTCTGGACCTTCGAATGAGTGGGTCATGTGACACTGTGGTCTTTCGCACTGCCTTCTGGAACTGAGCACGGTTCTCCCAAGCTCCTTCTGTGTTAAAGAATGTGTCAATGTATCATTTTTGGTTATTACTGAAAGACCATCCTATGGATAGGCCACATTTTGTCTTTCCATTTTCCATTTGAAAGAGGTTTGAGCTTCTCCTGCGCGTTGCTATTATAAGCAAAGCTGCACTGAGTGTGCGTGTGTTCCTGTGCACATGCTTTCACTTCTCCTGGGTGAACCACAGGCGTGGAATCGCCTCTGCTTGCCTGAGGACTGTCCAGCCTGTTTTCCAGGTGGCCGCATATTTCTCTCTCCCCCCAGCAGTGTGTGAGGGTCCCGCTGCCCCACCCCCAGCAACACTCACTGACGCCTGGTCATTGGCGGCAGCCGAGTTGGCGGGCATGGAGTGGGACCTCACTGCGGTTTCAATCACCACCGCCTTGGTTGCTAGTGATGCTAAGCATCCTTTCACATCCTTATGAGACATTCTTACTCTCTGCAAAAATGAGCATTTAGGTCTTGGCTCATCTGTAAATTGGGCTACCGGTTTGGTTTGTGGTTTGCACGTGTTCCTAAACATTGTGAGTTCAAGTCCCTGCCAGATGCTCTTTGCAAATATTTCCTCCCATTTGGTTGTTGTTATTATCTTTTCACTTTCTTGATGACATCTTTTGAAGCATAAATGGTTGTAATTTTGTTGAAAAACACCTATTTGTGGTGGCGTTTGTGCTGGGATTGCCATGGCTGGGTGTCCATTGCCGTATCTGAAGGCGTGAAAATTTTCCCCATGTTCTGTCGCCAGTTTTTGAATCTTGGTTTGTAGGCTCTTGTCCCTGCTCCCAGGAGTCTCAGATCACTCTGCAGGTGGCTGTCCAGGTGTCCCAGCATCTGCATGGTAGGATGTTCCTTCTCCTGGCTTGGAGTGGTCTGGGGCTTGTCAGAAGCCAGCTGACCTCAGGCACAGGTCTCGCTGCAGACACTGCTCCAGCCCCCTCCTCGCCCCCTCCACCCTCGCCCACAGTACAGAGTGCACTTCTCCGGAGTAGGCTTTGAACTCAGGAAGTGGGGGTACTCATCCTTTATTCCTTTTTGAGGATTGTTTTTGCTATTCCAACCCATGCAAAACTTTTGATGATTTTTCCAGAGAAGTGTGCTGGGATTCCGATGGGGTTGCTTAGAATCTGTAAGTCAGTTTTCATCTTGCCAGTGTAATTCTTCTTATCCATGACAGTGGACTCTTCCCATTTATTTTGCTTTTATGAAATTGCTTTCCAATGATATTTTGCAGTTTTCAGAGCCTAAGTTTTGAACTTGTTTGATTATTCCCAAATATTTTGTTATTTTTGATGCTAATGTATGTAACACAGCTGATTTTCGTGTACCAGTCCTGCATCCCAAAACCTCGCTGAACTAGTTTATTAGTTCTAATAGATTTTTAGTAGATTCCTCATGATTCTCTAAGTATAGCATTGAGGCATCTACAAAGAGAGATGGCTTTATTTCTTCCTTTCCAATCTATCTTCTGGTCTACTTTCTTTTCCCTCAAGAACATCCAGTTCCATGCTGGGTAAAGTATTCCGAGTGGGCCTCCTGGTCCTAGTGAAGGGTTCTGCCCTTCACCATTGAGTATGATCTAGCTGTGGGTTTTCTCAGAGTCTCTCCCAGCTTGAGATGGGCCCCTTCCATTCCTAGTGTTTGAGTGCTCTTATCATGAAAGAGTATTGGATTTTGTCAAATACTTTTTATGCATTCATTGCGATGATCATGTGATTTTGGATTTTATTCAATTTGATATGGTATATTACATTAGTTAACTTTCATACAGTAAACCTTGTATCTGGGATAAATCCAACCTAGTTATGTTGTGTAATTCTTTTTTAATCTTGCTTATATTCAATGTACTAGCATGCTAGCCTGTTATTAGTGACTTTTGAATCATTATTCCTAAAAATATCAGTCTGAAGTTTTCTTCTGTGACTCTTCTCTCTTTCCTCTGTGTCTTATGTGTCAGTATAACACTGGCGTCGTGGGATTGGGAAGCGTTTCCTCTTTTTCTACTTTCTTTTACTTTTGGAAGAGTTTGTGAAGACTTGCCAGTGACGCTCTTGCACTGTGCAGTTGCAGTCACAGGGGCCGTGTGTGCCCTGACCCTGCCCTGACCTTGCCCTGACCTTGCCCTGACGGATGCTGTTGATCACAGGTTCAGTCTCCTGATTCAGGCCTGTGCGACGGACACTTCCTCTGGAGCTGGTTTGGATGGTTTTCTTCGAGGAACTTGTTAGTTTTGTCTGAGTCGGCTGATTCATTTCCCTTCATACCATTTCTTTAGGATCCCTTTCACATCCATGGGGTTGGTGACAATGCCCCCTTTCCACTCCCGAGTTGAGTCATTGGAGTCCTCTTGCTTTCCTTCTTGGCCAAAGACTTGACCCTATTATTAATGTCTTTCAGAGAATTCCCTTTGGTTCATTATTATTCTCTTTCTTTCTTTCCCTTTCTCTGTAATCTTTTCTTTTCTTAAAACGACAGATAAGTTGTACATTTTTACCATGTACCACGTGACTTTTGAAGTACATGTGCACTGTGGAATAGCTAAACCTAATTAATTTAAGCTAATTAGCATACACATCACTTCAGGTAGCTTTCATTTTCGTGGTGACAATACTTTAGAACATCCTTTTAGACTTGTTTAAACAGACTTGAGTTTCTGAGTTAGTAGGTCTGGTTGGAACCCGTGGATGTACATTTCTAACAAGTTCCCGGGAAATGTTAATGCTGCTAGTCCAGGGACCATACTTGGAGAACAACCGCTCTAGTTTGTTCCAGGCCTTTACCAGTCTCTTTAATTTTCACTCACCCACTACTCTTAACTCTTCAAAGGGAAGCTCATCAGTTTCCAGAGAAAATAGATAACAATGAGTCAAATTTCTCCCAATTCATTTCTGTTCTTCCACCTCCCCTCCAACTGAATCTTGTCATTATATTCTCTTATTCTTTCTTTATCTATTATATCTGCAAAAGTTTGCAGTTCCAGGTTAGTGTTCTTAAAGGTGAATTTTACCCCCTTTCATCCCTTTGGAATCTTCTTCAAAAATATGTCCCAGGGTGTTGAATAACTATGCCCTCTGGTATATAATTAAAATAACTTTAGTTTTAAAAATGGAGACTGACATCGTTTCCAAAATAATTGAGCCATTTTACATTTGTATGGGTGAACTTTTTGCCCATTTTAAAAACTAAATTGTGTCCCTTTATCATTTATAGGAATTCTGTATATTTTCTGGAATTGAGCCCTTTGTCAGCTCTATATGCTTTGCAAATACTTTCTCCTATTCTGTTCCTTTTTAGGTTTTTCACTGTGTCTCTCAATGAGCAGAAGTTTTTAATTTTAATAAAGTCCAATTTGTCAATGAAAAAAAGAACTACCTGGGGCTGGAATTGTAGCTCAGTGGTAGAGTGCAACTTGCTTCACATGCATGAGGCACTGGGTTAAATCCTCAACCCTGCATAAAAATAAATAAATAAAGATATTGTGTCCATCTACAACTAAAAAAAAATAAAAAAGAGAATTACCCTCTTAGCATTTTTCAAACATACAAGATATTGATAACTGTAGTCATCCTGTTGTGCAATAGACTCTTGAAATTATTCCTCCTAACTAACTGAAAATAAATGCCCTTTGCTGTACATTTCCCCAAATGCCACCCACCCCCCAGCAACCACTATTGTACTCTCTACTTCTGAGAAATCACCCCTTTCAGATCATCACATGGGCAAGATAGTTTGGTGTTTTTCTTTCCATCCTTGGCTTATTTCATGTAACATGATGTCCTTTCTTCTATTCCATGTTTTCCCTCTCGTTTTTATTACTTCCTCTATTCTCCTTGCTTTCTGTTTGGTTTGCTCCATTTTTCTCATTTCTGAAGGGGGGAGGTGTTATTATTATTTGTGACCTTTATTATTTTTAATGTAGATACCAATTGCTATGAATAGCCCTCTAATCTCTACTTTGGCTGCATCCCACATTTTCTGTCATGTTATCATTTACATTAGTTTCTATGTATTCTCTAATTTTACCATGACTACTACTTTGATTCACTGGATATTTAGGAGTATGTTGTACATAGTTCTAATTTCATTCATTGTGGTTGAAGGAAAAACTAGTTAGATTTCAATTTCTTAAAATGCTGAGATTTGCTGTACAGACCAGCACATGTTCTATCCTGGAGAACATTCCACATGCACCTGAGAAGCATGTATATTTTGCTGTCACTGGGTGAAAGTTTCGTAGATGCCCCCTTATGCCTAGCTATTTATAGTACCATTCAAATCTCTTACTCTTTATTGGACTTTGACCTTGGTGTTGCCTCCATTCAAAAACATGATATTGAGGTTTCCAACCATTATTGTTATAATGGTTTATTTTTCCCTTCAACTCAGTTTTTACACAATGTATTTGGGGACTCTATTTTTAGGTCTATGATGTATGTTTATAATTATTACACATTTTCTTGGATTGTCATTTGCCATTACTTAGTGATCCTCTTTGTCTCCAGCACAGCCTTTTGTCCTCAAGGTTGTTCTTCTCATGTCAACAAAGCCATTCCAACCCTCTTTGGCTACTGTTGGTGTGATGTGCCATTTTCCAGCTTCATTTTGAAGCTACTTTTCTTCAGACCTAACTATGCCTTTTGTAAACAGTATGTAGTTGAATTGTGTCTCTCATCCTCTTGGTCGACCTTTGCCTTTTGATTGGAGAGTTTAATCCATTTCCATGGTATAGTGCAGAGATGAAGCTGTCGATTGTTTTTCTTTTCCTGTGTATGGGCCCTCGTTTCTTCTTTCTTTGTCTCATGTGTTCTGTTTTGTTTTGTTTTTTCTTATGAGAACTTCATGTTTGATAGTATAATGTGACAGCCCTGGAAGTCAGATGCTTCTTTGATTCCTGAGGTTTGTCGCTGTTTATTGTGGTTATTGGTTTTTCTGTCTGGTTTTGTTTGGTGGCTTTTCTGAACAAATCCTGTACAGTCTGTGTTCTTTGTTGTTTGAAGTATCTACTTGGTTTACTCTGTGGTTAGCTAGTTGCTGGATGTGGATGTGTTTAGATGCACAGAACCATTATCTAGGTGTACTTGGCAACTGTGAGCATGCTCGGGCATGCCCTCCACAGCCAGCTGGGCAGTTGCCAACTCTGTCCTGGCCTTCACTTCTGGCTTGCACAGACCCTCAAGGTCAGCCAGAAGGAGAGCTCAGGGCCTTTCCTGGTCTTTCCTGAGAAGACTTGTGCAGCTCCATGTATATGCAGTGTCTCCCAGCAATATGCCAAAGCTGTTCAACGCCCCTGTGGGCACCTCATTCCCCAGTGTTTCCTTTTATTTTAGTTAATAGACTTCTTTGAGATAGGATCTTGCTGTGTTGCTCAGGTTAGCCTGCACTCCTGGGTTCAAATAATTTTCCTCCCTCAGCCTCCCTACTAGCTGGGACCACAGATAGGCACCAGATTCATCTGGCTTAGGATTTATTTTTAGTGCAGTTTTCGGTTTAAACAAAAACGAGCAGAAAGTATGATATGCCAAAGACTCTTCTGTCCCCCTCACAGTTTTCACTTTTTGTGCTGCTGTGATACATTTGTTGCAACTGAGAAGCGAATATTGACATATCATTAGTAACTAAAGTCCATAGTTTATGGTAGGGTCCACCCTATGAACGGTATAGTTTATGGGCTTCCAAGTCTCTTTGCATGATGTGAAATGCATAGTGTCCTCCACTGGCCACTCCAGCATCATGCAGACCAGTGCCACTGCCCTTGGAACCCACATGCCTCACTCACTCACCCACCCTCCTGTCCTGTCATCCCGGTGCCCAGCCACCACTCATCCCCTACTATGCCCAACCTTCTGCCTCTTCTGGAATGTTGGAGCGGGAATCATAAGTGAGTAGCCATTCAGACCGACTTCTTTCACGCATGAGAGTCTCCCCTGTGTCTTTTCACAGCTTTTGGTTCGTTTCTTCTTTTTACCGAATGAGGCTTTTTTTTATGAAGGCACCGCAATTTTTTTCTATTCGCCTCCTGGGGGACAACTCACTTTCTTGCAGTTTTGGGCAATTAAGAACAAAGTTACTGCAAGCTTTTGTGAGCATATTTTTGTGTGGAGATATTTTCAAGTCAGTTGGGTGAATCCCTAAAAACACAAATGCTGAATTTTATGATAGCTTGTATGGAACTGTCAATCATCTTCCATTCCCATCAGAAACACATGAGAGTTCTATCACCCCACATCCTCACCAGCATTTTGTGTTGCCACTATTTTGGATTTTAGCCATTCTAATAGGTGGGCAGTGGTACCTTACTGTGGTTTCCAACTTCAATTTCTTAATATAATTCTGGCATCTTTTTATATGCTTGTAGTTTGTCTTTCTGTTGCAGTATCTGTTCAAATTTTTTGCCCTTTTTAATTGGGTTATTCGCTGTCTCATTGTCAAATTTTAGGAGTTTCAGCGTTCCTTTTTAAGTTTTTTGTTGGTCTGTTTTTTGCAGTTATCTGCCTCAGGCAACTATGAAGTTAAAAGAACTTCCAGTAATTGTTTTAAGCAACCCCACCCCCACCCCCACCCTAACCACCACCAGGCCTTTTCCCACTGAGTGAGCTTCAGATCAAATTGCCAACAGCCTGCTTTGTGGGTGGGTCTTCCAGAAAACCATGGACTTTGAGAACGAGGCTTTGACAGGGCTTTGAGAATGAGGCTTCAAGCGCGCCCTCTAGTGGCTGTGGGCTGCACTGCAGATGCGAGGAGCTGTTTTTCCAAGTCACCAAGGAGCTGTAGAGAGAGGGGTATGAAGGGAAAGTTAAAGTATCACAGCACTCCACTTCTTGTCACAATTCAGCCAGTGTTCCAGGAAAAAAATACCCTCTCTGCATCACTGTAAGCCTTCGGTTAATTTTTAGAGTTCTTAACTTATTCTGACCGTTTTTGCAAGTTGTTTGTGTTTCGTGGAGGGATGAATATCCGCTGGCCTGCCATTTCCATTTATTTTCTGCATGTCTTAGCTGAGCCTTTTCATCAGCTGCCGAACAGATCAAGTGCTACAGTTTCTGGGATCCTTCCCATCTCTCAAGGGGCCAATCTAGCTTTCGTCTCTGACTACCGTGGCCTAGCCCAGGCCTCCCATTACCCCTATTCCACTCCAATCTGCTCCTGAGCCCTTTGAGGGGCCCTAGCCATTCAGCCCCATGGTGTCCCCTGCCCAAAGCCACTGACCTTCCCCAGGCCCTTCAGCCTCAGAGCTTGCGCCCTTCCAGAAAGCCCCCCGGTGGCTGCCGCTGTTAACCTCCCCAGTTTCCTCTCGCTCAGGTGCTGCTTTGCAGCCTGCCCGTGGCCACATCACCTGCATGGCCTCTAAGTGTTGCAGCGACAGAGTGGGAGAGTGGCAGGACAGCTTCCAGGGAGGTCTGGGCCTTCAGGCCCTGTGTCCTCAGCTCTGGCCTCCATGCCTGCAGGCTCTCAAGTGCATGTCCTCAGCCTGGGATCCCGCCCCTAATTTCCAAGTGACTCCTTGATCCACCCTCTCAGACACCATGCAAGAACTTCAGATTTAACAGACTTGCAAAATAGTCAAGACAGGATTCAAGCCTTGGTAAAAATAAAATCAGAGAATTTCTAGTAAGTACTTTAAGAACTGTTGGTGCACAAGCAGCACCATCCACTCAGGCTCTGGGTCCCTGTCAGGTCATGGGCCTGATGGCTTGACTGACACTCCCCATCATGGCTGGTCTCACCGGTCCTCTCCCTGCACCTGCTCCTCTCGCCTTGTTTCTGCCTGTGAACCTTTCCATCCCCTGTGCTGTTCAGCAGGTGGCTCTGGCACCTCCAGCTCTTCATACTCCACATCTGAGCCTCCCCACGCCTGCTCCATTATCCCCTGTTGGAGTGCTGTGCTGGAGCCACTCATCCAGCTCCTGAGAACCTACGCTGTGCATCTTTTCTCAAATCTGCATTCGGTGCTGTCGACTTGGTGGTGTGAAATTCACCAATGCCGCACATCACTTTTTCCACTTGAAGAGTCTGTTGCCCACGTTTTCCCGCATGTGCTGCTTCCTGGCTCCCTCTGCGTCTGCTCCCTCGCTGCTGGCAGCTCTGACTGCTGGACCTGCGGGGACACAGGAGGCGGCACGAGCCCGCCTTCCCGCTCTTGCTACAGTTCACATGAAAGCTATCTTGTCTTTGAACAAAATAAATTCAACCACAGAAGCCCTGATTAAGACATTTATTTTCCACTGATCTTTAAAATAAATCTCCTTTGTGGCCAATTAATTCCTGCATGGTCTGGATCCGGCCTGCATCTACGGCTGCCTCCCCGTCCCTTCCTCACTGTTCCAGAAGAGCAGAGGGCTTCCAGGAGGAGGGACGGCCCACGTGGTTACCCGTGGTGAAGACAGAAGTCTGGAGCACCAACAGGCCTCCGGCAAGCCTGCAAGACAAAGGCCAGGGGCAGGATGGGTTCAGATGGCTGTCCCCACCCTGGGGCGAGCCCTTGCAGGTGGGCGACAGGCCCTGCTTCTGCCTGTCCCCTAGAGCATACGGTTAGTGCTCAGTGAACATTTGCCAACCAAGTGAGAGGGGAAGGGGTGTGAGCACAGCCCTGCCCCAGAGGGCACGGAGGACCTGGTGCCACTGGGACTTGGTGTAGTTGGGAACAGCCCACCAGAGAGAGCACACCCAGCCTCCCAGCCATCCCACCTGGGCGCTGAGGACTGTGTCAGGGAGCTCGCCATGTGTTCGCCTTGCTTGGGGAGCTGCCTTTGTGCCCCTCAAGGGACAAAAGGTCTTCAGTCCTTTCTGGGAGGGTCTCAGAGGCTCCTCTGTCAGCCCTGACCCCTCAGCGGGGACTCTTCCCTTGTCCCGCTGCCTGGTCAGCTCCATGCCAACCAAGAGGACATGGATTTATTATTTGTTTTCAAAAATTCATGAGTTACAGACTTAAAAGGAAGAAAAGCTGGGCTCAGTAACAGATCCTGTGAGGACTCTCGCAGTTCTCCCAGCAGTCCTGGCCACAGCTCAGGCTGCAGGTGTGCGCCCGGGGCTGAGGGAGTGGGGACCATCGGGAGATGCGCCACCAACCAAACGCGCCGGGGATCTGCACGGTGGAGGGCTCTGCACGTTGGGCGTCCAGTCTGCAGAGGGAGAGGGCCGTTCTCCAGAAGTCACTGTCATGACACACGGCCAGTCAGGAGCCTCTAAATGTGATGGTTGTGTTTAAGCCCAGAAAAAACAGAGACCCATGTCCTGTTCCAGAGGAAGGAGGGCCTGGAAGCACCTCATCACCCGTGCTTGGAATGACAGTGACACACTCATGCTCTGGCCTGAAGGCCCAGTCCAGCCGCGAGGCAGCGAATATACAGCAGTAGCCCTCATGACTCAGAGCCCAGCCCCCAGCTGCTGCCAATACTGCCAACCACTCATGTGGCTTTTCAGGAACTTGTATTAACTGTATGCTTTTATTTTCCTGTATCCTGGGGCCCTGTGGACAGCTCCTCATGGGTTAGCAAATTCCTAGGGACAGCAAACAACTGGCCAGAGAGCATCCTCGATGCACACGCTGATCCTGAATGCACACCCACGCCTCTGTCTTTGATCAGGCTCCTGCAGGCCAGGACGCTAGTGCCCAGCCCCAATCACCTGGGTGCCAGATACTGGTCAACAGGGACAGGCCCTGGAGCTTGGAGCCTGAGGAGAGTGTACACTGCCCAGTGCTAAGGCTGCTCAGCCTGCTGGCCTGGCTTCTCCTGTTCCTTCCCATGAAACCACGATGAGGGGCCCAGCACACATCTCTCTGCCGCTGCCGGCTCATCTGTGCCCCCCTCGCTGTTTCTAGGGGCACTGGGCACAGTATGATGCCTTCCTTCACTGCAGTCTCTCCTGTGCCCATGCGTCCTACCTCTCCTGCAAATCCCAGGCACACTTCAACGTGCACCTGCACATTGGAGTCACACTCACCCGTCCCCCTATAAGACACCCTGTCTTGAGTCCACTGACACGAACCCCATGTGTACTTTACTACTATGAGCCAAACAGTTCATGCTACTAAAGCTGAACGGCAGTAGAAGAGGTGGGGTTCAGGTAGGACTGGGGAGCAGGTCCTCGCTCCAGCTCACCAGAGATGTGAAACCTGTCCAGTCATTTCAGCTGTGGCGTCAGTTTTCTTTTAAGCCTAACAATATAGTGTCTACTTCGTGTGGTTCTTTTGAGGATTCAAGTTAGTATTCTGAAAAATCACAGACCAAACACAGTGTTGCAATCCCATGAGACACTGTTGGAGCCTCAGGCGTCTCCCATCCTGGTAGAAAGGCCACACTGGAAGCGCTAGGATAGCTCTCGGAGATTGTCCTCCCAACCCGTGGCCCCTTGCCCTGCTAGCCCACCAGCTACTTTTCCTGCTTTTTAAATGAGGAGTCCAAATGTTTTCCAAACTCTCAAAGAGTCAGAAGAACTTAATTCAGCCCAGGAGTTCCCCCAACCCCCTGGGTAACCTTCGGTGTCATATCAGTTAACGCTTGCTGGGGAGGACTGGCCACCACAAGTTTCTTGTCTCATGGTCTCTGTGGTCAGAGTTCAGGTCCAGCTTGACTGGGCCCTTTGCCGTGGGCTCCCTCAAAGGCTGCAGCCACGGTGTGGACTGGCTCAGCCTCGTCTCCAGGCTTGACCCCGAAGGCTTCCTCTGAGCTCATGTGGCTGCAGGCAGCAGGCCCTTGGTCACAGATGTCAGACCAAGGGCTCTGTTTCCTTCTGGCTGTTAGTCGGAGGCCACCCTCAGTTCCTTGCCACGTGGGCCTCCCTATCAGGGCCATGTGCTTTGTCAAAGCTGGCAAAGGAGAGACTACCAGTGAGACAGTCCTTACAATCTCTGTGACACAATTTGATCGCTAAAAGCAAGTCACAGTGCATCCATTGGGAGGAGACTGCACAGAGGCTCAAGGACTAAGAGGCGTCTCCGGTTCTGCTCACACCTCTCCAGACCCCAGTTCCCTCAGGGCTTCCCACAGGGGACAGCCCAAAGTCCCAAGTCCCTGCTGAGGAGGATGAGGCCTCATGGGTGCATGTAAACATCTGCTCCAGGAGGCACAGCGCGGTTCCAGCCAGTGTGGAGCTGCACAGATGTTTCTAGCCAAGTACAAAGTACGGTGCCGGCCCTGCCGACATTCAACCCAGCGCCCGGTAGCGCCCTTCAGTGTGCCCAGCAGAGCAGCAAGAGCAGGAAGGAAATGCTATAGCAGAACACTTCTGAAGAAATGTTGTAAATTCAAAGTCCAATACAGAAACTAATAATTGCTTTATCACTTTGAATAACTAATCATCATGCCAAAGATTTGGCTCATTTTTCTTGTCTGCCCTCTAAAGCATATATTTATAAATGCACATTGAGATTCCCAGAGAGCACAGCGCTCCATGCTTCATTCTCAGAGACAGTTGACTAGCAGTACCTTCAAGTCATTTTTCAAGGCATAACCATCAATATTAACAGCTGCCAGCCTTTCCAATTTATAATCAGCTGAAAGCAGCTCTTCTCCATGGGGAAAATGTTTACATTTCCGACCTGGAATTAGTCTGCAATTCCCAGGGTAGGAATCAGATGTTTTGCTGTGGCTCCTCAGAGGCTCAGCTGTCCAAATGCCAGGTGACAGGGGGAGCGTCTGTACAGACTTGGAAGGGAGCTGAGCACGTGTGCCCACAAAATGTGTGCTCCCCACCCCCACAACCACACCTGCCTTCTGCAGGGAGGTGGCAGGTTACTCTATGATTCAGGGCACTTTTAGCTTTTTAAAAGCATATTAGCATGGAGAATTCTAAACACGGACAGGAGAACAGAGTAACAAGCCCCATGCTTTCCTTTGCTGGAAACTGTCAATGAGGAGTTAATCCCACCTGCATTACAGGCACCTCCCACCCCAGGTTATTTTAAAGCATAGCCCAGCATTACTTTATCCATAGATGTGTCAAAATTTATCTTCACAAGATTCTGCCTGCCTTATACTTAACCACAACACTATTAAACTAAAAAAAAAATTAATTCTTATTACCTTAAAATATCTAGTGGGTATTCATCATCTTAATCATCTGTGTATTTTATTTTATGTTTTGTAAATAAGGACGACACAAGACCTTAATAAATACCTACTTAAAAATTGGTAACTAAATCCAGAGGCCTATGTGACAATGCTCTCTTTTCTGTTTTTAAAATTAATATGCAGTAAACGACTGGTTGAGATCTTAGTCTGTGTTTTAAACTCAACATTTTGTTTTTGAACCTAACCTTTGCATGATTGACATTTGGCCTTACTGATTCCAGTAGCGACCCCCTTCCACTTGGGACAACTGAAAGTGTCTTTGGATGTTGCCAAATGCCTCCTGGTTGAGGGGGGATCACCCAAATAACCACCTGTTCAGACGATTGGAGGGACCATGTGAGCGGCAGTTGAGTCTGCCAGGCTCCCTCCACTGCAGATCCAGCTGATTGGGAATGAATCTGAGCCACTTTCAAGTTCCTCCATGAACATTCCCCCCCCATACTACACAGCTGAAGGAATGATTAATAAGACAATTGAAAAAAAAACCTTGGTCTGAATAAAGCAAGTTCAATTGTCCTAGAATTCACAACTGTTAAGAATTAAGTTCATTAAGAGAATTAAGGAAGAGGTTTTATTAAAAAATGCATCTGAATATATTGAGGATTTGGGATGGTTTTCACTCTGATTCCCCCTCCGTTTGGTGGTAGCCAATGCACAGAAGGCCCACTCTGTGCCCAGGAAAGCACATCCTCTTGGTGGCCTGGGAAAGACCATGAGTTTGCCCAGCAACAGTTACAGTAGGACATTGTCTTGTTGGGCCTCTCCATCCCCAGAAAGAGGGCTCAGGCTCACTTGGCAAGGACAGATGTGTACCTGGGCGTCCATACTGGCTGCATGTGGGCACACTCAGGTCAGAACCCCTGTGTGATGCTCACAGCCACAGCTGTGTGTCTCACTGGTGCCAAGCTCTATGGACCACACGGGAGCTCCTTTCCAGACCATCTGATACCTCAAGTCACATGTGCTACACCTGGGCTATCACCCTTCAGGAATGAGACCTTCCAAGAATGGAAGATTCTTTCAGCATCAAGAGGAAGGGCTTTGGCTTCACAGGCACCTGGACTTCTGCAGGGGGCCACGGCCCTAGGCAGGCCATCCTGCCTCCTTCACCTGCAAAGGAGTCCAGGGCCACCCATCACACAGCGTCCCCTGGGGAGGCCTTGTCAGCCTCGTGGGGCATCGAGCATCAGTTCTGTGCATAAAACAAGTAAGCTCTGGGCATGTTTGGATTTTAACCAAGTCAGCAAAGTTTTGAGAAAAGAAAAAAAGATACAGATGTTATCACTGCCTCCAGATGGGCTTGATTGACAGTCAAGGTGAGAAGGATCAGTCTCAAACACAAAAGCTGTGCTGACCAAAGGAAGCAGAGAAGAGACAACCGGGAGAGGAGGTGTCCCTTCCTATTGAATTGGCACCCCGTGCTTTCCACGCTTTGTCGCGCAGCGTAATTTTCACGGTCATCTTGGATGCACAGTCATTACCACTCCCTCTTCACAGACGGGAAAATAGAGGCTTGGCGTTCCAAGCAAGACCTCCTCTGCCTGGCAGCTACTGGGTGGGACGGGAACTTGAATCTCTCTGTGCCCACTTCCATGGTCTTATTTGACAGTGACGTTTTGGGACTGTGCACAGAGAAGAAGCAGGCAAAGCCTGTCCTAGCAGATCGCACGTGCAAGACAGGCATGATTTGATGGCGGTGCAGCCTCTTCCCACCCCAGGAGACGGAGCTTTATGCTTTTAGCATTTTTTCTCTTTTACCTGGGGAGGGGATGGGGACAGGCATATCACTTCAGAAGCTTACAAATGCCGCTCACAAGCATAATAGCAACACTGATCAGAACACTTGGAGGCAAGACATGCACTGGGAGAAAATTATTTTTCTCCCAAAGGGACAGCACACTTAGCAATAAAGTGCCCATTAGCAAATCGTGCCCAGCAGTGAAAAAACATGCTATTGCCACAGGATTCGGGAGTGAATGCATGGAGTTCCCAGCAGGAATGCAGAATTATTTTATTATGAAAAGACACTCCAAGAGAAATGTTGCTGAGAGAAGGATTTAGCCAGATTGAGAAGCCCTTTCCACTTAGAGTTCTTTATTGCTACGCCACCAAACTCAAAGCATTACCCAAACTGTCATTATAAACGCTGCATTTCAGGGGGTCAGAAGCAAGCTATAAAAATTGACTTCACACAGGCCGCAACTCGATGACCATCCTCTAAATGGACAACCACTTTCTCTCACATTCCTGGTGCCCGCTTAAAAATTAACACTCTTTAGAGTTCCAAATTCAAAGGAAACAAAACAGAATCCTCCTTCCAAGCCTGTCTTTCAGAAGCTCTAGGCCCTAGGAAGTAAGGCAACTCCAGGGCCCCAGGCAAGACCTGCCCCTTGCTCATGGGGTGCAAACCTCTAGTGGCTGCTGAGCAGCCCGTACCCGCAGGCCCTGTGTGACGGGAAGAGTGGCCCCGCTTACTCCGCAGCTGCTTCTCCCTCCTCACGGGTCCTCCAGAGCATCAGGGCCCTGGGCAGCCCACGCCAGAGCCTGCCTCTGGGTAACTGAGGTTAGAAGCAGGGAGGGAGCTACTGCAGGGCAGAGGCTACTGGGGAGCCCCTGGCCTGATGGGGACACTACAAGACTGGGCTTGGGAAGGAAGGGAGCTGAGGAAGCCCGGCTGGCAGGCTGGCAGCAGTTGCCACCGCAGGCCTTTGTCTCCGCCATAACCTGGGTGCTCTGTGTTGTGTGGACCTGGCATCCTTGCCCCAGCCTCAGGGGCATGAATGCTGCATCACAGACCACGGGGGTGACGAGAGCCACACTCTGGCCTGTCCTGACAGACGGCACCCCACCTGCCATAGGAGTCACGGAGTGTGTCCCCAACACTGGAAGCATGTTCCACTCTGAAATGTGACAAAGGACAGCTAACCTTCTCCACTGCCCTGATGCCTTACACTCACCCCTGCCATCATCTCGCACATTTGGCTACCTACCCTGGAGTGGCTTCTCCACCTCTAGCCGATACCTCTCTGTCCACCCTCTGGCCAGGCCAGGCCCACCACTGACCAGCACTTGTTCTAAGAGCACCCCTGTCCTTCCACAGTGCCCACCAGGGGGCCCTGTACACTCAGCCACAAATGTCTCCCCTCCCCAGTTGGAATGCAAACTGGACTTCAGGGGCCCTTCCCAGCTGGGGCTCAGCTCAGGGATTTTCACAATGGGCTCCTGGCACTTAAGAGAGGGTACACATCTGGGATCTGCTGGGCAGACCACACTGCAGGAGGCTGTTGGGGAACAGGTGGGGAAGGTCCCACTCACCCGGGCCAAACACTGAGAACACGTGGGGTCACTGCTGACCACTGCTGCTGGTCAGAGGCACACAGCTGTGCTCCACAGATGGTGGTTCTGCTCTTGTGCTACTTACCTGCCTACCTACCTGTCGTCACCTAGTTATCTGTCATCTCTGGTTATCCATCGTCTACTTCCTCTATCATGTCTCATTGTTCTACCTTTCTATCTACCTAGTTATCTATTATCTACCTACCTGACTAGATTTCTATCTATGCAGCTATTGATCATCTATCTATCTAGTTATCTATCATCTACTTAATCTATCACCCATCATCTACCTATCTACCTAGTTATCTGTCATCTAGATCTTCTATCATCTATCATATGTATACACAAAGTGAAGTGCCTTCATAATGCAAAAGAAAAAAATCACTTTCATAAAGTTTGGGTGGGCATCACAGTTCAAATGCTGACCCCAGCAAGGCCCTGCAGATGGAGGTCATTGCCAGCCCAAAAGCACATGGCCCTTGCCAGGCGAGCACCCAAGGCTCACTCGGTTCATGGAGTCCTCCACCTGTTCCATGAGGTAGGCAAGCTCGACCACTGTCTGCAAAACAGAGCAACAGGCAAAGAGGTCAGGACTTCAGCACAGATCACCTGCTACCCTCAGCTGTATGCCCTTGAGCCTGGAGGTCTGGCCTTGACTCCCCACAGTCACTCCCGCCTCCCAAAGATGCTGCCACGCTGGGTGCAGCCCACGGCAAGTGGCCTCCATTTGCATAATAACACGCCTTCCTGGAATGCACAGCTAATTCGGAGTAGCTCAGATAAGCAGGAAATGAGAGCCCTGTGAGCAAGCCCCGGAGGAGGGTGTTGAGGAACTATATCCCACGGGCTCTCACACTTGAGCAGGCACCAGAATCCCCAGGGGGCTGCAGCACTCCACACAGGTCCCCACCCCAGCATTTCTGTTGCAGAGAACTGGGGTGAGCTGAGTTTGCACCCCAGCAAACTCCCTACATGAGCTACTGTTGCTGGTCAAGGAGCTGTGCTGGGATCACTGACCCTTCTAGACCCTTCTAGAATTAAGGACTTGGGCTTCTGGTGTGGCATCCCCAGAGTTGGGACATGGCTTATTTGCAGTATTGAAGACTAAGCTAAGGCCACTCGGGACGGGCTGTGAAGGTGGCCAGCACTGAGCCGTTGACTTTCCCTCTCCCCCGGGCACTTTGCAGCGGGCATTGCTGACCAGGTGGTCATGGATGGAAGGGGCCATGGCATTTAGGCAGTTTGGGAACTGATGAGACCTTTGTCCATATCCCTTTTCTTTCTTTCTTTCTTAATCCCTGGCATTGTTCAGTCCCAGCCATAGAGCATTGCATGGTGACAAAGCCAGCTCAGAGGCCACCACAGGGCTTCCGTGCCCATCACACAGTCCCCGGGCTGCAGCTCCAGGTGTCAGGAAGCTGCAGATCCAGAAAGAGCCCAGCTTTGTCCCTGCGCTTCCAGCGGCACCAGAACAACCAGCTCTCTGCTTCCACACTGGAAGGGCAAACTCTTCCTGTATTCCTGTGCTGTCCCTGGGGTCATGGTGAGCGAGGCATCACCCCACGTCTGTTAGCCCCGGGCCTGTTCACATGTAGACAGAGTATAAATTAGAAAGTAGTTTTCCTGAAAAGCAGAGTTTTGTTTTCCTACTTTGTAAACACGAGGCTCTTGTTCAGACTCGCCTAGCCACGATGCCCTGCTCAAGCAATGAGAAGCAATTATTTTATCCTGAGCACCAGTCGGACCCCATTAAGTGACCAGCACTGACAATGGTGGTTATTCCTGGGGAACGTGCTCACAGTATTCTCCACGGACTAATTGGCACATTTATTGAGTACCTAGTATTTAAATGGCCAAATGGGATTCACTGAGAAGTTGGAGGTGTGACCTCTGTTCCTGAAGAGCTCAGTTTGCTGTCAACGGTATGGATGAGCCCTAAGAGAGGCTGTGCGAGGACCTAGCCTCGCCAGCAGTCAGGGAGCTGCACAGGTGTCACTCACATGCTGAGGTTGGCCTTGGGGAACAGGGTGGTCAGAGGGCAGCTGGAACTCTAGGCAGAACTGGAGCCAGGAGGAGGTTGGGGCACAACCCTCCCTGGCCAGGAAGGCATCTGTCACCCAGCACAGCTGCTCATAACCTTGGGGGGAGGGAAGGCCAGAGGCAACGTGGGCCGGTGGCTCCCGGCACTGCACCCGTGTCATGTGACCTCCCTCGGCCCCCACATTGAGGTGGCACAGTGGATACTCCTTCCTGTCAGCACAGTGGATGGCGACAGGGATGGTGGGCACTGGGGACAGTGGGCATTGCACTGAGGGGCTGGTGGAAGGAGACAGAGCGCTGGCAGGGTGGGAAAGGGACCCTCCAGGTGGTGATGACGGACATGGTCTCCAGACCTGGCTTAGGTCTGGAGCATCCCCCAAAGGCTTATGTGACAGAGGCTAATCCCCAGGGTGGCACCACAGGGCAGCGGTGGAACTCCTAGGAAGGAGGCCTAGAGAGGCCTTCAGGGCACTTTGGGGTGTGCCCTCCAAAGCCCCTGGCCCTTCCCATTCTCCTAGTGGGGTTCTGCTCCACTGTCCTCTGTCCTCATGGTGGGCTGCCTTGCGTGGGCCCAAGCACTGGGCCCTCCTGTGCCACTGTCCACACGGCCTCCGCTCTGAGGGTGGCAGGACTCCTTCCCGAGTGCCACTTGGTGTGGCTGGGACTGTGCTGTGAAGCCACCTTCTGCTCCCTGCCCTCTCTGGCGCTTCACCATCAGGTAGGACCCTGCCGAGGCGTGCACATCTTCAGTTGTCCTGCTGGGCACTGGGTGACGCCACCTTCCCCACCCACGCTCTACCTGCCGTGCCATTGCTCCGGAAGGCCAGACTCCTCCAGTCCACAGCCTGGCTCTCCAGGGCTTCAGGTCCCCCATTGCCCCTTGGGACCCCCTGTCTGGGAGAAGAGAATAATCTGTAGCTGGGTGCTGATAAACAACATCTGTGGAGGGAAATACAGAAAAATTTGTCAAGATCTTTAAAAATTTTAAATAATGTGAATTACAAACATGGCTTCCTTCCCTAGACCCCCATAAAGATCAGGCATGTGCAGAAACCCAGAGGTAAAGCAGTGTTTCTCAACCTGGGGGGTTGGCCCAGGGGCATGCCGCATGCCCCAGACATTTTAGTTGTCACAGCTGGGGGAAGGAAGAGGTGGCTGCCTCTGGCATTTGGTAGGCAGGAGCCCGGTGCCTAGATCCCAGGAGAGAAGATGGTGCTGCCCAGAGCACGAGCACCCTCGCTGAGAAGCTTGATGCAAAGGGACATTTGTTCTGAGTTGATAGGAAGAAAAGAAATGCAAACGGCCTAAGTGTCCACACATAGAGACTTGATTAGAATATATTTTGTCTTAGCTAAAGCACATAAAAGTGTGAAGTCTTCTTTAAATCTTACTTTTTGAGAATATTTAATGGCATGAGAAAATGTTCACGATACTTTGGAAATAAAATGCTCCTTGGTTGCCAAGGATTCCTGGCAGTGGCTGAACAGGTGGACTGGGGCGTTTGGGCTGCGAAATGGCTGTGCAGCACCGTCACGGTGGATCCAGGTCACCATGGATGCGCAGCACCAGGGCCAGCCTGACGGGGACACACCGTGGCCAGCAGCACTGTGTCCACGCTGGCTCCTGCAATGTCCCCTAAACCCAGCCCAGGGAGGCAGCAGGGAGGCGAGCCCAGGTGGGAGAGACATGCCGTCCTGAAGGACACTGGCTCCTCCCGGGCATGCTGGGAACTAGGGCAGGCTAGCGTCATCCTGGAAAGCTGCTTTCTTGAAGCCTGCTGGGGCAGCTGCTCTTCGGGCTGCTGGTGGGACAAGCCATCCAACCAAGTAATGCTGCCGGTGTGCTGCTTGCACATGTGAGGCCCTGCCTCAGTGGCAACAGACAGACCAAGGGCACTCTGGGGAGGATGTGTGTCACTTGTCCAGCCAGAGAAGTGTTGTGGGGGCGGAGGTGCTGCTTGGCAAGCCTCCTGAGCACTGGAGACGCAGCCTTGGAGCTCTTCTTGGGGCAGTCGGGATTTCCTGCCAGCTTCTCCAACAAGCAGGGCATCTCCTATGCTGTCTCCAGGCACTTCCTTTGGCCTCTCTGCAACCTACCTCACTGCCCTGGCACCGAGGGGCTGTGGACCAGACAGCCTGCCAGCCACAAGGAGTGCACCACGCCACGGCAGGTGTGACTCACGGGAGCCTGTGGGGAGGTCAGGCAGGCCTCGGGGAACTCTCTGTACTTATGTTTCTTTTAAACTCAAGTTGCCCTCAAAATAAAATCTAGTAGTTTATAAATAAATGAATGACTACAGCTACATGCCACCTTTGATGGCACCAAGAAGCCTCCCTGCTTCCCAGGAGACTCAGCTCTAAGGATAAGACACGCCACCCTCCATTTTTGAGCACCTGCCTGGGTCCAGGGACAATGACATTTTCAGAGGAGGAACTTGAGAGAGGGATGAAGGCCAGACCCCTGAGGAGCTCCTCTCCTCCAAATGACATGGGAAGAGACCTGAGCCCTGTCTTCCATGGGTGCTCAGCCTCACGGAGGCACATGGGCCTCCTGCCCACGGGCACACCTGGGGTGCTGGGCTCCTCTGTGAGCTGCTTGCCCCAGTTGTTCTGGGCTGCATCCTCTCCCCAGACCCTGGGGCTGACCACACTGGTGACCTGGGTTGATGCAAAACAAAGAGGGACCCCACGCTGACCCGGCTGAGTGAGAAGGGCCAGTCCTTGGGTCCTGTGCTGTTTTGTGGCCACAGGGTGCGTGGGCCAGGGGATGCTACGGGTGTTCCTGGGTCCTCCGTGTATGTATCTCCATAGCTCCGTGTTGGCATCACCCTGTTCAAGAAGGAGCACAGAGAAGAAATGCCCAGCTACCCCACGTCCCCAGCTGGGAGGACCAGCCCTTGCGGTGTTTTCTGGGGAAGGTAGAATCATGGTTAACTTCTTCCCATGCTTTTTATTTTGAAGAGTTGAAAAAATGAACTTTCATTTACTTGAACGCTCATCTACCACATCTGCGTTACGGGTCTTTACAGACATGGATATTTTTGCCAAAGAACCATTTATGGGAACACACGTACACACTCTCTCTTCTTTCCGTGAAGTGTCTGGAGCTGGCTTCCTATACCATGGCTCTTGCCTCCTACACCTGTGTGTGCACCTTGGGGTCAGCAGCATGGCCCTCACACTTGGCCCAAGGGTGCACCCTGGCCAGGCTCAGGCTGAGCTCCCAAGGGCACTTGCTTACAAAGCACTGGCTCAGGAATCCTCTGACCGGACTGTGCACAAGGGCGACCCAAGAGAGCAGCCACTGTGCCTGAAGCCTGTGACTGAAGGCACTCAGCGTCGACCGCTCTGTCATGTTACCTTATTGCTATATACATTGAATTTACGAAAGAAAACCAAATGGTGCTCAGGAGCAGGGATGCAGGGCCTCTCAGCACAAATAACAGACATCACCAACACCTGCAAATATTTGAAGTTGACTCAATAAACATGAACCTCAGTGCCACCGCTTTGGAAAGAGCTTAGATCACAGATTGAGAGTCAGAGGAAGAACACCTGGCTGTGCCAGCGTGGCTGTGGACCCAGAGCCACCGCCCAGGGCATGCCTGCTTCCACCTGGGATATGGCCTCACCAGCAAGCTGCACTTCCTCACTCAGCCAGCAGCCACTGGCGCGCCCACACCCCAGGCACTGCGGTAGGGGCAGGAGATGGAGCAGCTAGTGAGGCGGGGAGCGTCTACCCCGTGACGCCTACAGATGAGCAAGGCAAACCATGACGCCCCTCTGCTTGCATTACAGATTCACCTGGGAGCCCCCCACTTGTGCACATTACCCAAAACATTCCCAAGGCATGCCTTGCAGGACATGTAGTCCCAAGAGATGCTCTCCAACAAGGGTCCTCTGGGCACATGGGGTCTGCAAAAGCTGCCACCTCCTGCTTTTCAGATAGCATGAGCTTCAGAAGCGCCACATTGCCCCACAGCACAGATCCACTCCACCCTTAAGCCAGGATTTCTCCAAACTATTGGAATCACAAAATGGTATTTTGGGAGGAAAAGTCTCCTCTTTCACCATTAACATATTGGGATTCCTTGCAGCATAATTGATTTGCTGTATTCTTAAAACCGGAGATAAAACGGAGGCTCAAGCAGGCAATTTCTCTGCCTTGTGCCCACATCAGGGACCAGGGGAGGATGCAGCCAGCCAGGTGCCAAGCTAGCATCCACATGTTTGGCAGAAGAGCCTCTGCACAGTGGCAGCATGTCCAAAAGAAGTCTGCATCCCTGGGAAGCCTCAGGAGAGGGGGCAGACCAATTACTACGAGTTTGGGCTCAGCAAGAGGCAGGTGCCGTCAACAATGAGTGAAACCACCTGTGTACAACTGTCCCTGGCAATGGCATTGATGTCACTTGGCCCAACTGTCACTGGAAGGGTGCTACAGGGACACCAATCACCTCTCTCAACACCACGCCAGCTCAGGGCCCCAGGCCCAGCATCACCAGCTGCACTGGGGCACGACTAGGGCGTGAGCAGAGGTGTGTCAGGGCTCTGTGGGTGGCAGGAACTGATACAAACTGGCTGATTGACACAGGAAACTATTCACTGGTGTGAACCAATGACACAATTCCAGACCAACTATGAGTGCCTGGATCCCCTGGCTAGATTTGTGTTTGTGTCTGTCAACTTTACTCGGGGACAAGTCCCCAGGTGGAGGGAAGGATGGTCACATCAGAAGGGTCCAGACCCATGTCTCAACAAAGTGGCTTCCGGGAGGTGACTGGGTCATGAGGGCTCAGATCTCATCAGCGGATAAATCCACTGGTGGGTGTGTAGCTGACTGGGCTGTCGGGAGGTGGTAGAAACTGTAGGAGGTGGGTGGGCCTGTCTGCAAGAGGCCATCCTTGGGGGTGTGACCTGGAAGGCTCCATTTTGTCCTGGCCCCTCCTCTCTCTGTCTCTTTCTGCTTCCCAGCTGCCATAAGGTGAGCAGCTTCACTCCACCATGATGCTCTGCCTCACTCAGGCCCATGAACAACAGAGGCAAGTGCCACAGACTGAAGCCTCTGAGACTGAGCTAAAATAAACCTTTCCTGCTTTAAGTTGACTTTCTCAGGTGTTTTGGTACAGTGATGGAAAGCTAACTGATGCGCCTAAAATCAGTTTCCTTAGAAATACTTAAATTCCTACTTGACTCAGACCCTGCAATTATCAAATTATTCTCTGCACACATGCACACTCGCGAATACACACGGGTACTTCTTTCTGGCACCCGTTGCTCTGGGTTGCAAAGGAAAAAGCTTCTGCAGGTTCCACCCCAGCCAGGAAGTGCTCAGCCTGAAAGCCACACGTATCAGCTCCACATGCCGCCTGTTGGCCAGATGGCACAAACTCGCCCTCCACGGACTGGACTGTGCCAGGAAGGGTGATCCCATCCTGCTGGCCGGCAGAAGTGTTCGCCAGTCCAGAGAGACGAGTACTGCACTCATGAGTGACGCTTCTGCTGGCAATGCCATGCACTGTGCGTACCCGTGTCTTTGTGCACACGCGTGTGTGCATAGTAAGAGCTATCTCACAGGGTTGGGTCCTTAAATGCTCTAAAAGATCAAAACTATGTTTTTTTCTCAGCCCATGGCCTCCTTCAGGCAGTGGGAAGGCTCCACTGAGGACTCGTTAGTCTGTAGCACTCTGACTTCCCTGTGGGGAGACTGGCATGGGCGGCCACTCGGGAGCCCCTGGAGTTTCCTCCTGTCCACTTGCTCTTTAGCCAGCACAGCAGGCAGAGGGCGTGTACTGTCGAAGGTGCTGGAAGCAGCGTGGAGCCTGGCAGACTCAGGTGCCTGCCCAAGGTGGGCTGCAACCTCCCCACCGGCCCGCTCTCCTGCTCCTTCAGACACCTGCTCAGAGTCGTGTAGGACGTGCCCCCAGAAGAAGACCTGCGAGCCAGCCTGGCCCCAAGGATCGCCTCTCATGGAGACAAGTCACCCCACAGTGGACCCTTGCCAGGCAGCCTCTGCCATAGAGGGACACTGGCATGCTGAAGCCCAGGGCGCCTGGCACTCACTGCTCTGGGATTCCTAGGCCTCAGCAGCAGCAACTGGACCATTACAGAGGCGTCTTCTGTTCCTAAAAACGATGATTTATTGGAACTCTCTACCCTCTTCCTGAGAACGTAAATTACATGGGCATGTTTGGCTATAATTAAATTCCTCGATTACTGCCAAGACAATTGTTTTACCCATCCGATCTGTAATGGCGCACTTTATTGTCTCTTCTTAGTTTTTAATTAAGATAGAAATAGATATTCTATGAGATGCAGAAACAGCCTCCTCCTCAAGTCAATCACTCTAGTAACTGGGCCTCCTGGGAGTCAGGCGTTGGGATCCCAAGGGACTGGGCTTGGTGGGTAGCAGATTCAAGTTCTTCTGCTGCCCATTCAATAGGCCTTCACTCAGCACCTCTAGTGCCATGGACTCAGGAGGTCCCCAGGGTCTCAGGAGGCCACCAGGGACTCAGTGAGGACACAGAAGAGAACCAGCCCCTGCCCTGTGCTTGCACCCAGCTGAGTGGCCTGCCGTGGACATGCAGTGTCACGTGCCTCGGTGACGAAACGCTTCGTGGTGACAGACAACAGAGTGACAGCAACTGAGGAGGGGCCGTTAAGGCCGAGCAGCCACAGAAGTCCCTCTGTGAAGGAGATTGCTGGGTGAGGCCCACACTGGGACACAGCCCTGCAGGATCAGCAAAGGACATTTGCAGCATAGGAAACAGACCTGGGCAGCCAAGTCCTGGGCTGACATGGGAGAGGCAGAGGGTGGGAAGGACACAGGAAAGGAGGCTCAGACACCAGAATGAGTGGAGTCTGCAGAAGAAGAGGCCAAGATGCCTCCAGGAGCAGAGAAACGGTGAGGAAGGGAAGGGGTCTGTAAGACCAGAGACCCAACCTTGGCTGCATCTCAGGGACACATCCACATGACCCACCCTCCACGCACCCCAGGGCTTCTGGCCTGCAATTCCTGCTGCTCAGGATAGGCACAAAGCAGCAGAGCCTCAGGCCTGGACGGCCTTACCCCAGGAACATGGGCACCCTGACCTGATGACCAATGACCCCAGCAACCTCCCTTCAACCTGACTGCTGCCTGCACCCTGGAACTTGTGCAAATGCCTGCTAGAAGCTGGACCCCAAATCAGTGAGGGTGATGTTTCTCCTCACTAGGAAGAATGGAGGCTCCAAACAACCCTTCCCCTGACTTACAGGAACTGAGGGCATTGGGCACTCCTTCATGACTGAGGGTGAGGGCGCCCATGGTCTCTGCTGCATTCACAGCCCTCAGCTAGTGTGGTGCCTGGTGTGCAGCAGACGCTCGGTAAAGGATGATCCATAAGGCCCTGAAGGAGACCGGCCCTTTCTACCCTTTCCCGACCACCAAGGCCTCACAGCCCGCAGTCCTTCCCACGCCCCTGCAGACAGCACTGCTCCTCCTGGGCCCATGCAGGCAAGGAAGGCCACACACTCGTGCCTGGCCACGCTCTCCCCAGCCCCCCCCCCCCCCCCCCCCCCCCCCCCCCCCCCCCCCCCCCCCCCCCCCCCCCGCCGCCCCAGGCTCTCCTGCTTCTCAGTCCTCCCTGGAGTCTGGCTCCATCCCCAGCCTGCAGCGTCTCCCCTGAGGCCTACCAAGCTGCTGGAGACTCAGTCTTGGCCTCAGTATTTGACCTACTTCCTCCTGGCCTGGGCATGAGGCCAGGTGTTCTCCTTTGTGTTAGACACAGAGCCACAGCCCTGCTATCCTGTTGCTGAGACCAAGGGGACAGGGGGATAGACCAGAACCACACAGGCACTGCAGTCAGCAGAGGCAGTGGTTCTTCGCTGTGTGGGCCTGGGATCGGGGAGGCAGGCCAGGGTCTTCATCCTCTACGCCATCCTCGGCCTCCTGTCTGTTTCTGGTCTAGTCCTGGGTGGGGTCAGGAGACGAGAGACTCGAGAACCCAAGGGCCTCCTGGACCATGGCATCAGGCAGAGCCCCTGAAGGCCATGGGAGCCTGCTGCCTTCCCCCTCCTGCCACACCCAGGAGTGTTGCCACCCTCTCAGGCTTGACGTCACAGCTAACAGACCACTACTGGCTTCCCCAGGCACTGGGAAGTAGGTGAGGGAAAGAAGCCTGCCCCCTCTACACGCTTGTGATCAGGGTGAGCAACCATCCTGGCCTGCCTGGGACCGTGGGCTCCCCCAGGACATGGGACTTCAGTGCTAGGAGGGAAACACATATACGCCTGTGTGTTCATGCATGCATATGTGTGTATGCATGTTTGTGCATGTGTGCCCATCCATGTGCATGCATGAGTGTTTTGCATGCATGCATGCGTGTATGTGCATATACATGTGTGCGTGTGCATGCATGTGTGTGCATGTATGACATTTGTGTGCATATATGTATGCGTCTTGTGCGTATGTGCATGTGTATGCATGTGCGTGTGTGTTCATGCATGTGCGTGTGTGCATGTATGTGTGCATGCGTGTGTGTGCGCATGTGCTGGCCACTCCCTCAGGTAGAGCTCTCAGTGCAGTGCAGCTGGGGTTGGTCGCTGCCTGGGGCAGGTGGCCCTTGCTCCTTGTCTCTTGGAGAAGAAAGATGAGACCCCAAGTGGCCCACAGTGCGAAGGAAGTGGAGTCCCACCAGTGAGCCACCACAGCACTGCCCAAGTGGCTCCCAGGGCCGGGGAGCCCGGAATCCTTCCTAAGGCGTTGCTAGGGAAGAAATAGCACAGAGAGGCGCATGCTTATGAATCTTCAAAACTGTGTCTGGAGCTCAAGTTAGGTGTCCAGGTCTTAGTGCTGGAGGAACCGCACAGCTTCTGTGACAGCTCTCAACTCTGTTGAGGGCCATGTTTGTCCCCAGAGGTGACACCTTGAAGAACAGCAAGCGTTTGTTAAAGCCCTGGAATCTTCCCACTCGCCCTCCTGCTCCGCTGTAGGTAGGTCTCCAGTCTCACTGGACTGTTTCCAAAGGACTCCTGCACCAGGGAAGAAAGGCAAACACAAGTGAGAAAAGAGGTCGCCAGGCATCCAGAGAAGTCCACAGCTGTGCAGCAAGGCCCAAGTCAGAGACAGCCGGGGGACATGGCCCCTGGCACCTGTCAGGTGGCTGTCCTCAGAAGGAAAGGGACCACTGTGAGCAAAGGGAACACGGAAGCACAGGTGTGGGCGGCGCGGTCAGGGGAGTGAGAGGATGGAGGTGCCGGGGATGTTGGCCTCCTCGGTCATCCCACACAGTATACCTACGTCGGATCACGCTGTGCCCACTTCTAATTTGTTCACATCCAAAAAAAAAATACATTTTAGAAAGCTGAGTGGTGTCTCTGTCCTAGGGACGAGTGGGCACAAGGGTGTGGCCAGGCAGAGAGCCACAGCCCAGCGGGGCAGCACCACAGCGATGGGCACAGCGCCTCTGGGGGCAGGAGCCAGCCTGGTGCAGGGGCTCGCTGGCTGCTGCACCATCTGCCGCCCCAAGCAGACAGGGGAGGGACTGCAAGGCTGCGGCCACAGAGGCAGAATGTCGCGGGCTTGAAGCATCCCTGGCCTGCTAGCACCGAGGTAATTTATAGTGAAGGGGAAACCTGCCAAAATAAGGAGACACGCGTATTTATTATTTAGATGGGTAAAGGGAAGACGGGAAGGGATGAAGGAAGCCTCTTAATCTTGGCCTTGACTGAACTGCAGAAGGCCGAGCGTCCCGGGGGAACCTCGCAGCAGGCTGCCGTGTGCTGGCCACCAACACTCCGAATCCGCTGTGGAAAGTTACAGGGGAAACAAGGAACCGCTCTCAGGTCCTGCTCAGTTAAGCTGGTGACCCCGGGGCGGAAGAGGGCGTGTCTTCCAAGGACATACCTGTGCTGGGCCTCCAGCCACAGCCAGGCAGCCCAGCAGCTGTCCTGACACCCGGATGCCCTGGCCATATAGGTCTCTCCTGGTCTCAGTGTCCTTGTCTATAAAATGGGGGAGGGGCAAGTTAACACAGTTGTACAAAAAAACATTTAAAGTGCCTGGCACATGCCAGGCATCGGGTGCGAGCTCCCTATGATATCGCCGCCTCTCATTGGCCCCATCAGAACCTGTGGGCGTGGCTCTCTGTGGTATCTCTGCCTCTCATTGGCCTCACCACAGCCTGTGGGCGTGGCTCCCTATGGTATCACCGCCTCTCATTGGCCCCATCAGAACCTGCGGGCGTGGCTCTCTGGTATCTCTGCCTCTCATTGGCCTCACCAGAGCCTGTGGGCGTGGCACCTTGTGGTATTATCGCCTCTCGGCCCCACCAGCGCCTGTGGGCGTGGCTCCCTGTGGTATCTCTGCCTCTCATTGGCCCCACCAGCGCCTGTGGGCGTGGCGGCTGCATTTCCCTGGCATAGCAAGCGTCCAGTCTGCAATAGGTGAAGCAAGAGCTTCATTCACAGAGGTTTTCTTAGGTGGAAAAGAGGCAGCGTCCTCAGCACAGAGACCTGACCGGGAGCTGTCCTTCCCGGCGGGCACGCGGGTGACCAGCTCCACCGCGGGAGCGGCCAGGCAGGTCACTGCAGGCAAGAGGGCGCCCCTGCGGAGGGGAGATGAGCTAGGGAGAGACCGGGAGCCCACGGTTCTCCCTGCAGAGAGCTCCGATTTGCCCACAGACGGGCACCGCGCACTGTCTTGATTACTCCGTGGAAAACTCGGGTATTTTATTAGATTTTAATTACAGGGGCTCGTTCCAAAGTGCTGGCATCTTGTTTCCTCACTCCTCGCCATAAATCTTTGCAGGCTGTTTCTCTGAAACATCTTTAGAGACAATTCCAGATCTTCTTGATATATTTCTATTCCTAAAGCCTTCAAAGGCCACCATTTCTTCTTCTTTTTCTTTCCATGGCCTGTACCCTTTGGTGTGCTGAGTTTTTGATGTCAGGCGTCAATTTTTAACTTTTAATTTTGTCTCCAGAAAGTGATGTTAAAGAGAAACATAAAGGTTAAAATAATACTTCTCATAAGCGTGCGGCTGCAAATTTCATGGCTAAAAATGGAAAATTAATAGCACCTATTCCTTTTAACTCCTGATGTGGCCACCAGTCCCTGATTCCTGCATTCTGCTGAGGTTCTTTTAGGACAGTGTCTGTGGCTGTGTGGATCTGGCACCCAGCACAGGCCCTTTCTTAGCTGGGACATAGTGGCGTGGAGGGGGGATGCCCCTTGCACTGGGGAGCTTTCACATGCACTTTCCACGTTTGGTTTTTCATCCTTTAAAGATGTCAGATCATCTGTGGAATCCACAGGTGCCATCAAGGAGAGGAAGGGGAGTGGCAAGCGACTTTTTGGAGACTAAAGGCTGCTAAGCAAGGCTAGCGGCCGGCCATCCAGGTCAGATGGTGGAACCCACCAAGCTCAGGAGCTGGCGAAGCTCAGATGTGCTGAGAGTGTGTGTGGGAATCGGGCAGAAAGAGCCCACTGCACTTGTGGCTAAGGGAGAGCGGGGAACACTGGGGAAGGACAGAGCAGCTGGCACTGGCAGGCCTTAGAGGAAGGGAATCTTCAGGGCACACAGGAGGGCAGAGGGACGGGAGCCACCAGCAAAGTGCCTTGTACAGCCTTGAGATGAGGCAGGTGCCACACTGCTGTCGGAGATGAAGTGGACCGGGCTGTGGCCATACGCGTGGGGCCACATCATGAGCAGGGGGTGGTCAGGATAAGGACAGACTCACCTGCCCAGGTGAGAAGCACACTTCTCATCTCCAGGAGGACATCACTCTGAGATGAACGGGGTGGCTCCACTTGACCAGTGGGGATCCTGGACTCAGGAAGTGCAGGAAGTGTGCCCATGCGGCAGGATCAATTGTACCAGAATGTGGGTTCCCACCCAGATGCTCCTAACCTTGGAGATCTTGCCCTGCTCACCCTCTGGGCCTGCTCTGGTGCAATTAAAAGCATGGGTTAGAGGGGAGGGAGTGAGAGCCAAGAGTCTCCCAGGTGGCTTGTTAACATTGTGTATCCTAATTGTCCTGTGTAATGGCAGGCCTAGCGGCCACCATCACATATTAAATAAATAAGCACAAATAACATCCTGATAAAAATATCATCTGCCAGCTTTGACAATGGCTCCAATTGTTCTTAAATTGCTCTTAAAGTGCCTGGGGATGGTAGAAGACACCCAAGAAAAGCAGCAGAAAGCTTCCTGGCTTGAGCCTTTGATCTTGGCAGTGTTCAGATCCCAGGTCCACTGCACACACAGGCACACACAACGCCTGGTTTAACCAGCGCCTGAGGATTAACAAAGAACAAAAGCTCAAAGTACCACCTGCCTTTGCTCTGTGGCATGGCTTATGCTGAGGTTCAGTTATTCTCTCCGTCCTTACCATAGAGGAAGAGAATATTTAACTATCTGTCTTCAGCTCGGCAACTCCTTCTCTTGCATAGCAACACAGCAGGAAAATAAGGGCAGACAGAGTAACTCTATTTAGGTTTTGTGTTTTGCTTCTAATGGATTTTTAACAAACAGCAAATCCAACAACTTGACCTGACAACTTACCCCTTTAAGGTCAGAAGCCTGGAGTTCCCACCTTTCACCAGATGCCCCCTAAGCCTGTTTCCTAGTCGCTGAGTTTCCAACCAGCCCTCCTGTTGCAACAGTGAAACGCACAAATCACATAACAGGCACCTAGAAAGCAGGGCAGAGCTCTCACCAAAGGGTCTAATCACACAGCAGCAATCCTGGTGCAGGAGGGTGGAGGAGGAGAGGGCTCTGAGGCTGTGGAATGCAGGGGAGGAGAAGCTCCCAGCAGGCTCTGCTTTCCTGGGCCGTGCCACATCTGCAAATCTGTGCCCTTCCACTCTTTGCATGTCTTGTCTTGATCTGTGGACCTGCTACCTCTTCTCTACTTCAACCGACAAGGGACCTCCAGTGCACCCCTCATCCATCCAGGCAAACAGCTTGAGGCTCCTACCAGTAGGGGGCGCTGCAGTGTGGCTTCCTGAATCCAGGCCAATGCCCTCATTTCGATAGTTAAAGTCAGCCCTGGTGGGGTTTATGGATACCTTGGGAACTGGCAGACTAACCAGGGCTTTGTTCCCGAGAGCTGGCTTACCAGCACGCAGCTTACAAACCCCAAACTGCTCTGCCTCTCCCTCCCCACCACAAACAAGTCCCAGCTGCCTTCATCCCTCACCTGAACACCTGCACCAGGTAGCCTCCCACACCTGCCTTCCAGCTCACTCTTAGTGGGGCAGCAGTTCACATCTGAGTTCAGCTTCCTTCTGAGCCTGGAAGAAAAGTCCAAAGCACCACCTGTCCTACGGGATTCTGCACAACCCAGGCTGGTTGACCTTCCCTCTCCTCCCACTGTTCCCTCTGCTCTGACCATGCTGGCCTCCATCCTGTGTGAGCCTGCCGAGCTCTTTCTTGCCCAGGCCCTTGGCACACACCCTGCCCTACCTGGTTGAACTGCCTCACACAGGGCAGGTGACCTCCACGTCCACGCCAGGGCATCTCCACATCTGGGAACCTGGGTTGTGTGTAGCAGCTGCAGGTTTCCTTGCCGGGTTGGTCCTCTATTTGCTTATGGAGTGGTCTCCCCAGTGAACAGGAACTGTCTGCTTTATTCCCCCAGGTGTCACCAGAGCTGATACTTAATGAGCTCGTAATCAATGATTGTTAGATAAGCGAACAAATAAGCATCTTTATCCTAAGATCAAGCTTGAGAGACCAAGAATGCTGAGCCTGGATCCCAAGGTGAGGCTTCAGGAAGGGCAAAGCCCTGAATTCACTTGAAAAACCTGCATGTCTGTGGACTTCTCCTTCCCCAGCCTTTCAAATTGTGCCCAAAGAGCAATAACTAATAGTGGTAACCACAAAGGGGAGATTCTGCTAGAATAGGGCAGGCCTGGGTCAGCCTGCACCTGGCGTGGCTGCCTAGGGTCGCTGCACCCTCAGGACACCAGCAACTGTCTCCTGGCTCACAGAGACAGTGAGGAGGTGTGCAGAGGCCCACAGGAGACATGTGCTCTGACAGACAGTTAAGGTAGGCACATGCTGTCGAGAGCGGTGGTGCTCTGTGGGCTTGGTGGCTGTCCAGGCTTCCATAGGAGACCACTGGGGGTCCTGGGCCGGGGCGACATGGGGGTCCAGGGGAGCATGGCACTGCACTGAGATGGCTGCTGCGGATGCTCTTCCGCGCTCTAGCCTGGCTCTTGGATTGATATTTAATGCTCATATCGATCTAAACTGGTTTCCCAAATGAAAGCCAGCAGCTTCAGAAGTAGTGGTAAACATTCCCAAATAAAAGGGACCATGAGTGATCCAAGTAGAAGCATACTAAAAAAAAAAGTTCTTTCTGAAATCATAAAATGTTTATAACAATAGCAGATAATGGAGCAGCATTATCTTCAGAACGCAAAGGTACCAATTAAATCTCAGTTGGGCAAAACGCCCCCTGCCGCTAGGGATGTGTGCAGAGCGCAGCGCCACGTCTCCTCTGCTGTTCGCATCTCCCACCTCTACGATTGTGGAAACTGCCAAGCTGTGGCTGGGGTGGCGGAGAGCTCTCTCTATTAAAAACCACTTTTTTGTTTTTTAAATGAGAAAAAGAGAGAACAGAACCCAGGAGGCATTGATTGTAATGTAGCTCCAGACGGGGGTGGAAGAAGAGAGTGCATTTTGCCAAACCAATAGGCTCCTGACTTGCGGCCCCGAAGTCCAGCTGTGGTTCTCCATAGGTGGGGAGAAGGGAGACAGCTCCCCGCCCCCACTTGATAGGTGGCAGGTAAGTTCTCCCCAGCAGGAATATGGTTTTCACAATGATGCACTCGGGGTTTGATTTTCCCTTGGTAAACTGGACATTCTGAGACAGTATCCCCCATATGTTTTAATACTTGAAGGGTGGGAGCAGGGACAGGCTGCTCTTTTCAAGCTCCTAGAAATGTTCAGATCCATCCTTGGGGGGATAACTGCTTGTATTTCAGAAAAACAAAAGGAAACAAAGTACCTCATGAGCCTTTCGATTTTGTGCAGGGGGAGCCAACGGCCTGCCCAGAAAGGTGGAGGCTCTAAGCCATGAGACAGAAGTGAGTCTGCAAGGCGGTCAGCGCTGTGGACAGCTCCCCTAGTCAAGGGCACGCTCTGGGAGACCGGCCTGGGCTTGGCTTTTGCCCCGGGCTCTGAGTCTTTTTGTTACAGAGCAGTGGAGGTGCTGAGACCATCACAGGGCCTGGGATCACGGCAGCTCTTCTGTGGAAGGGCAGGCGGTGGGCTGCAGCTCTGGGCCTGAGCCGAGCGGGCGTCAAGGCAAGCGCAGTGCACGGCACTCCTATGGCTGGATGTGGCTTCCGATCACAGCCACCTTCAACTTGTTCTGTCCCTCTGAGCCATCAAGGAAGTTTTGGCCAATAGTGAAACCGTGTGATTTTAATCCTAGTTTGAGAAATTAAGGGAGGGACTTGGTCACATTTAGGAAAAAGTGAAACAGGGAACCACCACCTGTGAAGAGTGGCCATAATGCAGAGGTGCCAGCAAGGCCCTGGACAGCAGGCACTTACCCACTGCTGGCAGGAGCCAGTGGCAGTGGCTCTTGAGCAGTTCACCGGTTTCTTACAAAACCAAGCCTGACATACAAGCCCAAACCATTGAACCCTTGGTATCTACCTAATGAGGAACAAACTCATGTTCCCACACAAACCTGCCTCTGGGGGTTTCCAGCAGCTCTGCCTTCAATTGCCAGTGCTTTGAAGCAAGTAAGGTGCCCCCCAGTGGGCGAGCAAGCAGATGAGCCCTGGGATATCCAGACCGCGGAAGGCCGTGCCCAGAAAAGAGAAATGAGCTCTCAAGGCACAGGCCATGCACAGGAAGACTGTGTGCAGGGCACCAAGAGGAAGAAGCTGAGGGGAAAGGCCACAGAGTCTGTGAGTCACCTCAGCAAGCGACCATCCAAGGCCACGGAAAGCACAGCATCAGCAGTGACCCCAGGGACAGTCGGGGCCCTGTGTGCTGAAGGTGTCATCACAGACACATCCACTGGAGCAACGCAGGCTCTGGCAGAACACACCCAGACCGACCTTCATGGAAAGCTGGAGGGGAAGACTGTCCTTGTGTCTCCTTGGCCTGGGCCTGGGTGGGTCCCCTCACCTCTCTGTCTCTCGACTGCTCTGCACAAAATGGTGCTGTGCCTGGACAGCACTGAGCGCAGTGGGGATGGGGTAGGCCACCCGACAGTGGACAGTCCTGCTGTCTTCACCCCATGACCTACTTGACCTTACAGACTCTCCTATAGAGAATTAGCCCTTTCAACATGGAGAGAGGGGAGTGAATAAGTCAGAATTCACCAGCCACGGCAGGGGCCTTGGGCTCCTTGTCTCGCTGTCCATGCCCATCGGGTATGATGACAGGGCAGGCACACAGAGAAAGGAAGTGGCACCCAGCGAACCCAACCCAACCCCCGCCAGGCCCAAGTGCAGCTGCCCAGTGGCCTGAGCTCTCCTGAGCCTCGTGAGAATGTGCGACACGCTCCAGCGTGGTTGGTCTAGCCCCCCACACTCCAGAGGGTTCACGTGGAGGGGTCCACCTTGGAGCACCCGGGCCTCTGCCGGCTGTGATGGGTGGAAACACTGGGTTCTATTTCACTCATGACCTGGTCCCTTTGCCCACCCTCGCTCTTCACCTTTGTGAATAAAAAGTGAACTCTGCAGGAAACGGCCCCCTGGGCTGCCAGATCTTCCAGGACCTCCTTCTCCATGTCCTTTACCTCCTTCCTCACTCCTCGCTGTCCTCACAGGGCCTCTTCTGGAGGTGATTCCTGCACTTTCTGAAGTTCAGGGAAATCCAGAGCTCTGCCAGCTTGGTGAAAAGCCACAAACAGGCGGTCACTGCAGCCACCGCCCAGGCCTGCCTCCCCCCTGCAGACATACAGCGGGAGCTGCTGGGAGCTGGCCAGGAGACACGTGCTGATTTTCATCCTCCTTGAGGTCAGGTGAGGGCAGGGTGACCTGCAGAATTTGCCCTAGTTGATGAGCAAACCAGCAAAAGGGCTGTGCTCCTGCACTTACCAGCCCTGGGCTCCTACCTGTGGGGAACAGGACTGTGGTGTTTTTTAAAGTCTCCCCAAGCCTCAGGGGCTAGGCTTTGATTTAAATTCAGTGAGCTTCTTACTTAGCAAGTGATTTCTCATCTTCCCAAACATGTGCCCCCTCTGCGCCCCTCGGAGGACATCCCAGCATGGCCAGCCGGCTCACTGTTGGAGTTGATTTAAAGGCTTCAGTGGGTCAAGTTATAAAAACCATAATTTTGATCCTTTGACTAAAAAAAGCACAAAGATTCCATGGTGCTGTAAATGCTCCTGAAGTCCCCAGTGGGGTGCTGTGGGTTTGATTTGTCCTCCCCAGTGCCCGCGGGAAGGCCAGTGCAGGCTCAGAATCACAAATCACTGTCTCACACACCAAGAGGGACGCCAGCTGGAGCCCAGAGCGTAGTGTGAGGAGCAGCCGGGGTGGCTTGGGCCAGGGGTGCAAGGATGGAGCAGGGCGGCCAGGAAGACAACCTGGGCTCTTCCATGGCTCAAAACATACCACCCTCTGCGTGGCTCACAGCAGCAGAGCCTGTTGCCTTGCAGATCTGGGGGCCAGAACCCGAACAGGCAGGTCCCTTCAGGAGCTCAGAGGGAAGCCTGCCCAGGCCTCTCCCCCAGCTTTTGGAGCTCTCCTAGGCCTTGATGTCCCCCTCTCCACCTCATCTTCCTGTGGCGCTGAAGACAGAGGTCACTGGACTTGGGGCCACTGTAAGTCCTGGGGATCCTATCTCAGGATCCTCGGTTACATCTCCAGAGACTGCATTTCCAAACCAGTCAGTCACCAGGGCTTGAACCTGGACATGCTTGGAGGACAGTATCCAGCTTACTGTGGCCAGCAAAGGGCTAGCTGTATGGACCCTAGACAGTGTCACAAACTAGTTTCTGTCCTCACAAGGCAAAGGAACATTAGTCTTTAAAAAACACTGGCATGGTGAGTGTGCCAAGCAGAGAGCCAGGCCCAACCAAGCCCACTGCTCCTGCTGGCTCCTCTGCTTTCCAGCTGACCTCTGGGCTCATCCCCAATCTAGTGGTTGGTACAGGTCAGATAAGAAGAGAAACTTGCCAGATAACTGTGCCAAGAGGTAAAGAGCCCAGTGTCCAGCAGAGGAACGTCTAGTGACTGCTGAGGTTCTCCTGCATGTCTGGGTCGTGATCGGTGGCCAGTGACATGACAAGGAGGTGACCCCTTGATCCACTGTTTAGGAGCAGATGCAGTCTTTGATTCTGTTTCTGATCTGAGTCACTCATTTGAAAACTGGACACAGGCTAATTGAAAGCTCTTCAGAGGAACGCGTCGTGCATCTCATCAGTGACCGCGGTGAGCGAGACTGGCTTGCGTTGACTCCACGAAGCCGGCTGAGCCGCAGGTGCCTTGGTCTCTGGGCCTGAGTCTTCTCACTCTGAACGTCACTCCCCCTCTGCAAGGGCTTCCTCTTAAAAGCTGCCCCTCATTCTTCTTCCTCCTTCCTGCTGTCCAGAGTTATGTTCAAAATATTCAACAATGGGCATTCGGAGTAGGTTTACCAGATAAAATGCATTACTGCAAAATGGAATTTCAGATAAACATCAAAAATTTTTTAGCATAACATATTCCAGATATCACATGAATATAATTATACTTTAAAAATGTATTGGTCATCTAAAATTTAAATGTCTAGGTGTCCTGTATTTTTGTTTGACAACCCTAGAATGCAGGTCAGCAGAAGCCACCAGTTCCTGCTGAGGATCGGCCATACCAGGACCCTAAAATATGGTAGCAAATGTTTCTCCAAAGATGAGCACCTTGGTCTCTCCCCTCCTGCAAGCTTCCTCAATCCATGTCTCTCCTTTATTATGAGATGGAATCTAATATTTCTCCCTGTGACTAGGGGCCAAAGTGAGGCTTATAACTTGCTCATGAACAACAGGATGCTGTGGAAGTCCATGATGTGACCTCTAAGGAAACGCAGACTCCACCACCTTGCTGGGTTGCCTGGCTTGGGGCCCTCAGACACCACACAGGAAGTTCAGCCACCCTGCAGCAGACATACCAGGCAGAAGCCCAGACCACAGGGAGGGAAGCTGTTCCAGCTGAGACCAGAGTTCCCATACAGCTCCAGGCTGCCACCAGCCACTGCCAGCCACGTCAGCCAAGTCACCTCAGGAACCTAGCCCTGGCTATGAGCTACCCCTGATGTCTGGGAGCCCACACGTCATGGAGCAGACCCGCTGTCCCTGGCTTGCTCTGGAGGAACTCAACACATCGGTGCTGTGAGTGCAACGACAGTCACTTTACACAGCCCACGTGGGGAGGTAAGTCACACAGCAGAGCCCAGGGTCTACCCTGCCTCTAGCACATCCTGTGACAGATCTGGTGACATATATGGTGATGTCCCCATGAGTAATAAACCTTCTTGTCTGAACTGGCCCATGGTAGACAGAATAACAGCCCCCAAAGAGGCCCAGGTCCTGATGGGCAGACTTGGTAAATGTGCCGCCTTACAGGCGAAGGGGGCAACATGGGGGTCAAGCTTGCTAAGCTGGTTTTGAGGTGGTCAGCGCTACAGTTTGGGTGTGGTTTGTCCCCTAAGGCTCATGAGCCCAGTGTGATGGGATGAGATGGGGGTCTTCAAGAGGTGGGGCCTGGTGGAGGGTAGTTAGGTCTGAGGGGTGCTGGCCTCTGGGGATGGACACTGCTGTCAGGAGGAGTCAGTGCCGCCTGCAGTGTGGCTACTGTAAGAGGAGGAGTCTGGCCGCAGCGGCTGCCTGGCTTTGGGGCCTGCTCTGTGTTGGCTCCGGCACGTGCACACTTGCTGGGATGCCGTCTGCCACCAGGCCCTCACCAGGCGAGCTGAAGCCAGCCTCTTTCTCCTGGGCCTCCAGCACTGTGAGTTCAACCAACCTCAGTGGTTTTGTTACAGTAATGGACCCAATAGAGGGCGAGGGTCCTGGATCATGTGAGTGGGCCCAGTGGAATCCCAGGGCCTTGTAAGTGGGGGATGGCTGAAGAGGAAAGGCCTGGAGAGGGGAAGCCTGAGGCCCAGCCCTGGCTGCTGGCTGTGAAGACAGCGGGGACAGGAGGAAAGGGACGCCCGTGTGCTCTGGGAGCTGGAAAGGCAGGAAAGGGTCTCCTCCCAGCCTCCAGGAGCACCACAGCCCCAAGGTCCCTGGCTTATGCCCCAAGAACCCATTTCTGATTTCTGATCCCTAGAACTATAAGACACCAAATTTGTGTTGCTTGAAACCCCTGGGTTTGTGGTGATATCTCTGCAGCCACAGGACACTAACACCTGCCAATGTCTGAAATGTCCCAAGAAGAGCCATTCCACCTCTTTCCTGGGACCAGCCTCCCTGCCTCTCCTCTGGCCAGCATTTGCTCTTCTCTCAGCTGCTATACCCTTCAGACCCCATCTGCTCCTAAGATGCCAAGTCCCGTGCTCCTTCCCTCCCTCCCAAGTCTGCCCCCACAGGCTCCAGCTCCTGATGGGCCCCTTGCTGACCACTGCCTGAGTGCCTGCTCCTCTCTCTGTCACTGGTCCTTCCAGGTGACCTGCTTGGCTGGACCCTCTCCACTGCCTGCCCCTGGTTCCTCACCATACCCAAGAACCATCCACGTGACCTCATGTCCTCGTGTCTCCTGTCCAGGTTCCCACAGCTCCTGATCTGTGAACTCTTCTTCTGACAAGTTAGCACAACACAGGCCGTGTCACGGAGGGCATCAGGTAGGATCCTGGAGGCACCCGAGTGTCAATGTGGGAGGAAGATGCTCCTTGCAAGCGAGAATCCCTAACAGAAAAATAAAAGCAAGCACTGACCGGCCTGTGGCCACGGTGTGGTAAGCCAGAAAACAGAAAACGGCCTTAAGCCACATAAGCCAATCCACAGTGAGAGTCGGGAGAAGCATTGATCCCCAGATCTGCAGGGTGAGCATATTTGAATCGTATCCTTCAGATTTCAAGTTTAAATGGAGAAAAGTGCTATTTTCAGACTAGTGACCATGTACTGTGGACTCAGTCTTAATTCGGTCTATAAAAATGTAAAGTGATGAAATAGTTTACAAATTCAGCTGCTTTCATTCAGCAGTCATTTGCTGAAATGTATTGGATGGGACCTCTCAGTGACCCGCCTCCCATCTGCTTCCCAGTCCCCCGTGCCTTTTGAAAACAGACATTGAAGGTCAGTTTAAAAAACAGTTGTAAATATATCACCAAGGCTGAATATTGCCAAAGATTCCTGTAAGGACTTGTCTTATATTATGCAACATTTTAAGCACAGTTGCTGAGGTTAATTAGATTTCCGACCCCGAAAAATTTTAAGTGCCTCTGATGACTTACTTCCTACTGATAATTTTGTGTTAGAGACAGAAAAGGAATAACAAATAGAGAGTGAATAAATACATTCTTCATATTCTTCCTTATGAGTGTAGAAAATGTATTTCTGAAATTTAATTAAATATCAAGATGTCCACAAGATCTATAATAAACCACTTTGCAAGACCTCTAAATGTCAAGGGAAAACACATTTTACATGAGACACCCCCTCCTCTCCAGTAAATCTGCAAAGATTCAGGACTTTTTAAAAACCTGCAGAACACACAAGTACATATTTTATCTTGGAAGTACTTTTTCAAAGACTTGGGAGAAGCTACTTGACAGAGGGGGGTGCATTTTGATTTATCACACCGCAGTTTGTACCATTATTTCTAGAGATATGCCAGACGGTTTTAAAATAATGCAAGAGCCATGGAATTAAAACTTAAAGCAGAGTAACTTAGTCAGAGAAGACAGTCACTTCTCTGGCTTGGGACTCTCCTGATCCCCCCACTGGGCCCCGGCAGGCAGCCAACGGTGGGGACGATGGTGGCCTTAGGGGGAAATGGGCAGCAGGCATGCACACAGTTGCCCCCTGGATGAACCAGTGTCTCCGTGCAGTGGGGTCCCATGAGTGAGCTGTCCCCTCTGGTGGCAGCTGGAACTCAGGAGGTGCAACCCAAGCCCGGCCGAGCAGCACTGCTCTGGGGAGAAGTGGGCGCACTCTCAGTGACCCTTCCTGCCTCTTCCTGTGTGAAGGGTGCAGCCCCATTTTGCTGTTAGCGTGTTTTAAAGCCTCTGGGACGCTTGCTACTGTGTCTTCGGAATAAAAAGGGGCGTCAGCCTCAGGGACATCAGCCTCAGAGCCATCGGCAGGCCACGGATGCCAGCCAGCATTCTGCTGGACTGCTTCCTTGGCCTCACGCTCCTCTTGATGGCCCTTCTGTTTGGAACAGGTACTACAGGTTCCTTTCAGCTGTGACTTAGAACAGCCTGGCCCAGTGCAGGCGATCGGGTGATTCATCTGGCACATCAACATTTGAGAAGTGCTGGACTAAATTAGGAGATGGCAACTGTCCCACAGGGCCAGAGTGTCAGTGATTCATCTTTGTAGCCCACATGATCTGCCACAGCTACGCGACTCTGCTGCCGTAGTGTGCGAGCGCTATAGACAATAGGTAGATGAATGAGCGTGGCTGTGTTCTTATAAAATTTTATTTATAAAGACAAGAAATGGGCCAGCTTTGTTTGGGGGGGCTCAAATTTGCTGACCCCTAGTCAAACATTCTTGTAAAATAAAATCATCTTTATTTTTTTAAAAAATGTGGACTTTTTAAAAGAAAGTGTGAAACAAATAGCAGCTCAGAAATATTCAGGTATCCAGAGGTGTGTTCTTATTGTTTAACAGCTGGCTGCCAAGGAGGGCCATGGAAAGCCTGACTTGGAGCCAGGATCTCCTGCCTGCAAATGCTCCCCATGGCCCATCGCAAGCCACCAGCGTGACATCACTGAATGTGGAGTGGGAAAGAGACCCTGCGATCAGCTCTCTTGAGCCGTGCAGAAATTCCCAGAGGTAGGTGTCCTGAGCTGAAGCTGTGCTCCAACATATCATGTCTATCCAGAATCTCAGAATGGGACCTCATCTGGAAATAGGGTCTTTGCAGATGGGACAAAGCTAAGCTGAGACCATCCTGGAAGAAGATGATCCCTGATCCCACAACTGGCATCCTTATGAGAGGGAAATCTGGACCCAGAAACATGCAGCGGCGAGATGCTGTAGGCAGACAGAGAGAAGGTTACGTGAAGCTGGAGAGGAAAGATGCCTCCACAAGCAAGGGACGTGGGGTCCTAGCAGCTACCCAGGGGTCCCCTTTCCAAGCACCTCAGGGAGAGCACACCCTGCTGCAGCTGGACTTCAGGCACCTGACCTCCGGAATGATGAGGTGCCAGGCTGGCAGCTAGTGGTCATCTGTTACAGGAGCCCCAGAAAATGGCCACCGCAGGGCTCCGTGGTATGCTTGGGAATCTGCCAGGGAGCCAGTGTCAGAGGACCAACTGGAGCTTAGGCTCAGCCCTGCGAGGGCCCACGTCCTTGACCACCTGTCCACATGGCTCCTCAGGGAGGAACATGAAGGAGGGTGTCAACCCAGCCAGGCTTGCTGCGTGTGGAGTGTCCGCACAATTCCAAGGGAGGCCTGTGTACATCCACGCAGCCCAGGGGCCACATTCCAAGTCCAGGCTACATTGGGACTTCCCACATCATGCTCCCTTCCACATTCCCCAGTGAACAGCAAGCCTAAAGTCAGCATCCCAGAGGAGTGACCTGCTAGACCCAGCAGACCTCCACGCAGAGCCCGGCCACGCGGAGCCCTGCTGGTGCAGGCGGGCTGCTCTGGGGTTCTTTCCCCACCTTCTCTCTTCCATGGAACTTATTTTATTTAAAAAATTATTTGCCAGTTATTTTTTTAAAAGAGACTGTCTTCCTTCCTCCCTCATTCCTTCCTTTCTTCCTTCCTCCCTCTTTCCTTCCTTCCTTCCTCCCTCCCTCCCTCCCTTCTTCCTCCTCCTTTCTCTCTGCCTTCCTGTTTTATTTCAGCACATGTGGCCCTAGCAGTTGATACTTTGGAACGAAAGAGGAAGGTTAATTAGCTTTTGTGACCCAGAATTCTCAGGGAAGATGTCAACTGATTCACTAATTGCTCTTCAAAGCTCGATATGGCTGGAGGGTCAGGGTCCAGGGACGGAGCTGCTGGACCAGTTGTTGGGTGGGATGTGCATCTCACTCTGCCCCTGGCATGGTGGGAGGGAGATGTCACAGGCCCTTGCTCTCCCTCATAAGCCCAGGGAAATGGCTCAGTGCTCACCTGGACCCTGTCACCGTGGCCCAGCCCACCTCGCTATTGTGCTCAGGGTCCCCCTGGGCTCTTCCTGGGCTGAGTCTCCCCTCAGTCGCAGTGCCTACTCCCTGTCCCTGGCGCATGGCACTCTGCACCCTGAGCAGATGAGCAGCCTCAAGCCCCAGACATCTCTCTGGCTGGCAAAGGAGAGGGGAAGGGACCACAGATGGAGTAGGGTCAGAGGGTTCACTCACATGGGGCACCCTTCAAGATGAGGAGGGGCCTCACAAGGGGTTCATGTGGCCATAGGGGTTATGAAACTTTGAAAGGGAGATACTTAAGTGCTGTGGCTCAGACCCCTGCCTCATTACTGTCCACCAAGTTGCCATCACCCCAGGTGGTTGGATGGCTGGGCACTTCCGGGACACGTACTGAGGATGTAGTGGCAGATTCACACAGTGACTTCCCCGCAGAAAGCCAGGATGCCACCCTGCTCCTGAGCACCAGCCACCCTGCTCCTGAGCACCGGCGAGCTCTCCCAGTGTTGGTCCCCAGGGGCCCAGAGCCGCACTGCCTCAGGATAGGAGCTGGCCCAGCAGTGCCAGGGGAGGAGGAGGGACAGCAAGGTCGGAATTGTGGGAGCAGGAGCTAGACTGTGAAAAGCCTCCTTATCATCAGACATGTTACTGTAAGGAGAGGATTCGGGTCTCATTATCACCTAGTCAAAATAAATGTTCTCCCCTGTAAAGAATAATTCATAATGTGTACATAGAAATGTAAATGCACCATTTATTTCTTTTTAATGGGATGAAATAGAATTCCTCAGAATTCTTGTGTCTATAGGACAAAGACTAACAGTCTGCAGTGAGCATGGCTGTCCTGCACGTCACACATGCTGCGGAAGCAGAGACAAGAGTAGGGGAAAGGAGCCGAGGAGAGCTTCCAGGCAGAGGAATGGCATGTGCAAATGTCCTGAGACTGCTGTGGGCAGGTACTTCCATGTTCCTGGAAGGGGAACAAAACCAGCGAGGCTAGAGAGGACGTGAGGATTGGGGCAGGTAGAGGTGCCCCAGCACACTGGAGGAAGCAAGGAAGTATCTTTCTGTTCACTCTGTTGAAAACAGTACTACAGAATCCTTGTCCTATGAAGACCAAAAGCATGAAGCAGAAAAATGTAGGAAAAATACACAATCAGATAATTAATGAAGATATTCAGTCTCTTTTGTAATGTTTTGAGATGTATCAGCTGTGAAGTATTCAAATAAGGGTGTTTTCTAACTAGCTTTATATGTGTAAGCTTGTGGTTTCATCTTTGATCTAGAGATCCACGCTGCCTGGGCCTGGAGGAGTGTCCATCCTGGTGTTCCTTAGGCCTGAGGTCCCACTGCAGGCTCCCACCATGGTGGGTGAGCAAGGGGAACATTCCAGTGCAGGACAGTGTTGGCACCAGGAAGAACAGGATGACTAAAGACCTCGACGGGAAGCTCCAGTCTGCTCCCGATGCAGGGGGTGCTTGGGGAGGCGCCTAAGGAGGTGCTGCTAAGTAGGCATGTGAGGAGCTGGAAGGAGCGAGTGGACTGAGAGCAGAGGAGAGAACTTCCAGGCAGAGGGATGGCAGTGCAGCTGTCCTGAGGCTGCTTCAGGCAGACTCCAGGTTCCAGGAAGGAGACCAAGACCAGTGGATGGGGAAGATGGGGAGGGGCAGGGGTGGCTGTAAACTGGGGTGCCTGCATGGGCTCGGTGCCTGCGCATAGTTGGACACTCATGTGAACGGCGCCCAAAGCTGAGGGCAGAGCACAGCTGGCCTCTCCCCCACCTCTTCCTCAGGCTGGTTGATTGCATGCACGTGCTTTTTCTGGCCTGCCAGCCCAGGACTCAGGAGCCACCTAAAGCTCAGAAGCCAGCTTCTCTGAGGGGTGAGAGGGCCCTGCAGAAGGACACCTTCCAGGGCCAGTGGGAGACGAGCCCCTTCACGTGGACGGCTGCAGTGCCATCTATGGGAAACCCAGGTGAAATGCATGGCGGTCTGCAGGCTGGTCCAAACCGCAAAGCGGATGCCTTCCTCTGCAACTTGGGCTCAGCGACCCTCCTCTGCATGGCCCCACCAGTGAGCGTGGGCCCTGTGCATATTCCTTTAGGCAATTTGCATTTTTATTGCTCCCCTAACTCCATGGCTGTCCCTCCCACAGACCTTGAACCCCAAGAAGGCAGGAGCCAGGTGTTGTGAGGTCCTGTGTGATTAGAGCCCCCGTCCCCGCCACACACAGTGCCAGGCACCTGGCAGGGTCAGTAACTGCCAGACGAGTGCAGGGGACACCCTGCAGCCAGACACAGGCTCGCACACCCACCCCTGGATTCGCTCTCCAAGAACCCACCAGTGCCAAGGCCCGGTGCCCTCCTACCCACGCGCACCCACTCACAGCCTCCATGGCCCCTGGATGGGCAGTCTTACTCGGGCGACTCTCCTCAAGAAGCCCAACACGTGGGGAGAGGGCCCGAGCTCCTGGGTGTGCGCAGCCCACTGCACGGAGGGCAGCAGTGCAGGCTGAGCAGGGCTTGAAACTGGGGCAGCCAGGCGGGCGCCAGCCTGGACAGTTCCCTGGGAGCAGAGCGGCTGCCTTGGAAGGCCGTGAGCTGCCGTCCACACCGAGCCGGAGGGCCTCTGGTCCTGGGAGGGAAGCTGGAGGACCACGTGGTCCCCACCTCTTCCACTGGCAGGACCCACCACTGCTTGGTGGTTTGGTGAAGGACGTTGACAGTCTCCAGCCTGGCTGCTGCAGCTTGAATCCGTCAGGAACGGAGGCTGGTGTTCTGATGGGCCTCGTCACTGCCTGGCTGATGGCTAGTGGGGACTTCAGGATAAAGGACCCGAAGGCCATCGTGTCCGAGGATTGGAGCATGTTCTACAGAGAAGCAGGCCCAGGCAGGAAGCAAGCACCTGGCCCCAGCCTGCTGGCAGCCACCAACAGGTGGCTGTACTGATTTTTACTGAGTCCCCACCACCTGCCAGGCTCTGTGCTTTGTTCCAGGCTTACATCAATGAGGGGCCCACAAAGTGTGAGGAAAGACAGGCACATAAAATGACCCCAGCTGTGACCAGTGCTGAGGAGGACAGAGCTAGAGGATCACAGAGAGCACAATTGAGGGGTGGAAGAGGCCAAGTGGAGTGGCTTGTGCAAAGGTCCTGTGGTGGGGGCAGAGGACAGCCCACTGAAAGGTGACCAGCATGGCTGCAGGTGGACAGGAGCTACAGGGGGTGGAGGCCATTACGAGCAACTCCCCAGTGCAGCACAGGGACACCACCCAGCAGCTGTGACTCTGATAGAAGACTGGGCATAAAAGAAGGCATTTGAGATACTTTTAAACTTCCAATGGAAACCACGCCTTCAAAGGCGGTGACGTGGGACCTGGTCAGAGAGCAGAGCTCCTACAAGCCGGCTCTGCTGCCTGGCTGCTGGTCATTTCCATGGCCTTGTCCTGCCTGCATCGCCACAGGCTGACTCTGATCTGCTGCAGGGGCAAATGAGCAGATATGCCAAGAGCCAGCGCCCCAGGCCAGCCCTTCTGAGGGCTTCGTACTCCCCCTAGGTCACCAGCGTTGGGTCTGGGCGGGGGAGGCAGGGAGGGGGACCACCTGCTTTGCTAGAAGTTTCCCGAAGGGCCTGTGGATTGGATTGTTTTCCCCTTCTGGGATTTTTACCTTAGAAATCCATCATCCCCCTCTTTCCCTTTGGGTGACAGACAGTTATTTCATGTACTGCTGAGAAGATAATTCAGAATTCTGTTTATTCTAATGTGGTTCAAAATGTCTGTGACTAGCATCAGAAAATAGCTGTGTGTGCTAAGTACCAGCAGCTGAGAGCTTTCTGAGCCTGTCTCACCCCATGGCCTGCCAGCCCATCCATCTGTCTCTCTCTCTGCCTGGAAAGAGGCTGCTTGGTCTCCGGCTTGGCTGGTGGCTTTGGGGTGGCTGGGGAGGGCGGGTGTGCTCTAGCCCTTTGTGGTGAGCAGCCCTGGGGTGGGCTTTTCACAGCAGCAGGTGGGGGGCTCCAGCAGGACAGGCGCTGGGTGGCTCCCACCCTCCAGCTGCTTGCAGTGGGCAGGCAGGTCCTAGGAGACCCTTGTCACCATGGTGATGGGCTTCCAGCCCCCGGGTACTCTGATTCATCTCATTGACAGGGTGACCGGGCTCAGGTACCAACGTGGCCTCCAGGGGGTGAGTGGGAAGGAGGGAAATGGGAAGCAGAGAGGTGGAGGGAGCAGCGAGGGTCTGAGGTCAGAAAGCCCAGGCCAGGCTGGTGCTCCAGGCTGCGGCACGAGTGCGTGGGGCAGGTGCCAGGAGAAGTGGAGCCAGCCAGGGGGACATGTGACAGAGACAAGAGAGCCAGGTCTGATGGATGGGGAGGAATGAGAGGGGACCCCTGAGAACATGCCAATCTTAAGCTTCATGTCCAAGTCCAGCTCCCAGGTATCTGGGCAGCTGGGCAGCTGGGCAGCTGGGCATGTGGTCAGGTCTGCCTGCCTCACCAGACTCGCTTTTTGCTATTTCGCTTTGCTCTGGGCATTCCTAGCCCTAAGGGCCTCCTTCCAGGGTTTGTTTGTTTTTTTTTTTTTTTGGTACTGGGGATTGAACTCAGGGGCACTCACCACTGAGCCACACCCTCAGCCTTATTTTGTGTTTTATTTAGAGACAGGGTCTCACTGAGTTGCTTAGCGCCTTATTGTTGCTGAGCCTGGCTTTGAACTAGCTATTCTCCTGCCTCAGCCTCCTGAGCTGCTGGGGTCACAGGCATGCGCCACTGTGCTCCATCTCTCCTAGTTCTTTTGATCCTATCTGTGTTCCTGCCACAGGCCCTTTGCTTCTGCTGTCCTCTCCTCGAGGGAACACACATTCTTCCTCTTCCCTCCCAAAGCAATCACCTGCTCCAGAAAGGCTCTCCTGCCCTCTCTCCCCAGACTAGCTCCAGTCCTCCCATCTTCTGCTCTTACAGCCCTGGCACTGCACCGCTGGTGCTTATTTCTGTTGAAATTTTTCAAATATATATAATCTGTCTTCCCCTGGGTGTAAGACCTTCAAGGCAGCAGGCTCACATCCAGTTCTGTGTCACGTGGAGCCTGACACATACAGAGTGAGGTCAGTGTGTCCAGTGGAGGGATGATAAGCGACTGAATCAGGACTCGGCCCAGGGAAAGGTGAAGACGAGCCGCAGCGGGTGCAGCCCCTCAGCCCACCCTGCGAGAAGCACTGCGGCCCCAGACGCCAGGGACTCAGGCCTCTCCTGGCCTCTCTCTCCTGTGCCTTATCCTAGAATGACTTCATCAAATCTGGGAAGACGCAATAGAGCAGCGTGGCATTTCAACACAGACCACGCGGCCATGCGATGTGTGGATGAGCTTGGCTGTGTGAGCAGGTCTGAGCGCGTGCTCGGCCGGCCGCCCAGGCCCTTCGCCACGTTGCGGGCAAGCTTCCCCCGGCACCTTGCACTGAGGGTTGGACGGAAGCTGCGAGCTTCCCGCCAGCCTGAGCCGCTCCTTATCCCACCCAGGCCCTCAGGAGGTGTCTCATGTCAGACCCCATAGGGCAACTCTGGGACAGAGCTGCTTGGCCAGTGTCCAGCCCTTGTCCCCCCTGAGGGCCAGCAGCAAGGGTCAGCAGGAACCCCATGACCTGTTCAGGCCTGCTGTAAGCCCGGAGTCACCAGCCTGCTCCAGGGTTCAGAAGAAGTAAGCTCTTCCGAGGTGCCAGGCCCACCAGCACCCATGCTGTGCAGCACATCTCCAAATCTGCCAGTGACTGGCAGTCACGGAACCTTCCAGAATGGAGTCCGCTGGAAGGGGTGAGAGAGGACGATGCAGCTGGTGGTCCTCAAGGTACTTCTGAAAGCACACACTGCTGAGACAGGAAGGAGGGGCCGTGGGGGTCACCGCAGCTCCACGGCTTCCCGCCCACTCTGCTCGCCACGTGCCTGCTGGGCACCGCGGAAGTCGAGCTGGCACAGGGAACCCACCTGCCCTCCATGCCACCATCACCCGGGATGGAGCCTGGACTGGAGCAGGCCCACGACCATGGCTTTCACTCCAACTTCTCTGAGGCCAGTGTGCCCTGAAGGGTGGAGGACCAGGAAGGGGGAGAAAGCTGCCAAGAGAGGAAAGAGCTCAGAGCGGTGGGGCTCCTGCAGGGAAGCTCGCCGCACCTCCTTTACTACTCAGCCCAGCGCTCCCCCGCTGGCCCCCGAGCTGGCACCTGCCCCCTCATCTCACTGCCCATCTGAAAACCTCTCTCCTTAAATTGCAGGGCCCGCACATGGTCCAAGTTTAAAGCCCACTGATGCCCAGCTAAGCAAAAGAGCCGTACACGGGGGATACAGAGACGAGTAACAAGTGAGCACAGGTGCACAGGCCCACGGACAGGCGGACGGACGGGTGGAGGGAGCAGCGGGCGGATGAGTGAGCAGGTGGATGGTCGGGTGGACGTGTGCACAGATGGATGGATGGGTGAGAGGATGAAAAGATGGAGAGAAAAGTGGGAAGAGGATATGGAGCAAGGGAAAGAGCGAGGATAGACGGATCTCACAGTGGCTCCTTTGGCTTGGCAGGCCTGCCTAAGTATCTGCTTGCTGACCATGAACTGAAAGGCGACTCACTCTGCAAACTGCAAGCCCACCTTAACCTTTCCAGCAGTACTATCTCCACTCTGGCCCATTAGATGCTGGGTTCTCTACCACAGATCGAGGCCAGGAAAGCTCCCGTCAGGGCACTCGAGCCTCAGTGCTTGTCCTCTGCCTCCTCCTGCTCACTAAGGCCTCTGACAAAGCGTCACCTACTCAGAGAGACCTTTCCTGACTGGGCAGCCCGAAATCCAGCCCCCTCGGTGCATGCTGAGCTCAGTTTTCTTCATGGCTCTCGTGGCTCCTGCTACTGGCTTTCCCCCCAGCTTCTGGTGGAGGTGCGACTTCTGTTCTTGTCCTCTGCATCCCCAGCTCCTGTCCTGATCAGCACCCATGGACAGTGGCAGAGAACACAGGTTGGTGCACTGTGCTGCTTGCGGACTGCCGTAAGGCAGGATGGCTGGTGCCTGAGGGCTGGCCAGGGTGGGGTCAGTGCCTCCACCAGACGTCTGAGGGGCCTCAGCAGAAGTTGCTTGTAGTGCTTCTGAGCACCGTGCTATTGATAGAGCTGCCAGAGGAACACACGTGGTCCCTCGTCCCATGAAGGCTGGTGCACTGACCCTGTGAACAGGGTTTCCTCTGTGGGAATAATAGTTACTACGTAGGTGCCCACAGTGTCGGGGCAGGTCCAACAAAGGGATGTCACGACCACGTTATAAGCGAAGCATTGCACCCGTGCATGTCGGAAGAGAGCAGCAAGGGTTCATTGGCCGAAAGGCACAGGAAAGGAATCTGACCAGAGCAAGCACAAATGGAGCTTCATGGGAAGGAGTGCGTGAGCTGGCCCACGGGAACCCAGCGGGGCACCAGGAATCGGCTTCCCTGGAGGCCAGAGCCACAGGAGTCTTTTAATTATTTCAACACCCAACCTCTAACATCAGTGGCTCCTGGGCACATCCACCTTCCCTCTGCAATTCCTCAGCCCAAGAGAGCAAGTCTATCAGGCATGGCTGGCCTTCTGGCCGGCTCGGGATGGGGAGGACACTGATGGCCTCCCCCAGGATCCCCCAGTGGAAAAAAGTTATTTATTTCTCCAAGGAGTTTGGACACACTGATGTCCAAAGAAGAGGGGATTTGTGCCAGACTGTTAGAAAACAGCATCCATGTTGAAATCCTGTCAAACCAATTCTTGCCCAAAGTTCTGTACAAATTCCTATTTTCCAACAATTCTCATGGGATCGTGATGTGGTGTTATCAAATAATATTAAAGCAACAAGTTTATATCTGTTCATATTTTTTCCATTTCAAATTTAATTACAGTTACAGGAAATACAAAGGTCTGCCAGCTGTAGAGGAGGGGTATTTATTCAGAAGAAACTTAGAAAATTCCATAGAGAATCCAGTAGGTGAGGACATATCCCTAAGGAGGACTGGAAACCCAGAGGTATAGAAGAGAGAGGAAAGGGAGTCATGCCTGGCTGTGTAAAGTGGAGCATGTGGGGCAATTCTTTAAGGCAATGCAACAGATCAATGAAGAATTTGTTTAAAAAGCTGGGTTAGTATCTGTAGGAGACATTTCCTGCAGAAATGATAAGAAAAAGAAACTCCCAACAGCCAATGAGCACAGAGATCTAAATAGGCAATCCACACAAGCATATCCAAGTGGCCAAGACCTGAAAAACATTAAAACCCTCAGACTTACAGGGGGTAAGGAATGTGCAAAGTTGCACTGAGCCGTCATGTCGCACCAGAGAAGCAGCAGTGACTCAGCTGGGTAACAGCACCTGCAGCTGACGCAGCTCAGCAGAGAGCTTCAGTGGCCCTGTGGCTGGTGGGAGCAAGTCTTCAGTGGTAGGAAGCCAAGCGCCTGCCGCTGAGCCCCGGGCCAGGCAGGAGTGCGGTGTGCTGAGCCCGCCCGTGTCTCCCACCCAGGCTGCCTCCTCGTGCTGAGCCGTGGCCCCCGAGAGCAAGCCCCTCTGGCACACCCGGGACCCACGGACACTTGTCAAGTAGCCTTTTCTTGCTCTTTGGGGCTTTTCAGGGCACAGATGCCGAAGCTGGCTGCCCTAGGTAGCAGGACAATAGGACAAACTTCATGATGCCAGGGGTGACGGTGCTGCGAGGAACCGGCCACCCACTCCACTCTGATGCCACCAGGCTAACCCTCTGATCAGCAGGCCAGGTGCTGAGGTGACCCGAGAGTGCTCACGACCGACTCTGGGCAGACTCTGTGCTGGGAAGGACACTGAGTGGGTTCACTGCTGGCTTCAGGGTCCCTCCCGCCCGGGCAGCTCTGCACGTGGACGCACTTGAGCCCGGCTCCCCCAACTCCTCCCTTGTGGCTGCTACCACTCTGTGCCATCGCCTCTTCTCCCGGCAGCCTGGGCGAAGCTCCAGCTGACCCTGCACACCCGCCCCTGAGCCCGGCTGGCCCCTCGCAATGCCATCATCACCCGCACCGTCATCGTCCTGACCTGCACAGCACGTGGTCCCACAGTCTGGCCTGCTTGTGGCACCTGTGGCACGCATCGGCCCCAGCAGTGAGGACCAGGGAGTGCTGCTAACGAATGGCCGACCAGAGGGACAGAGGCACACGGGGCTGAGGAGGAACGGAGAACCCCCACTGAGTTTCCTGTCCCACGTGACACACAGGGGAATGTTCTAAATTTATTTTTCTTTTAGTCGACAATTTAGAAAATGTCTTTACATTTTTTCCCATGGTTCCCAAAGATGGGGAGAAAGGTGACTCTGCCAGCAGCTCTCTGCTCCAAAGCACTTCACGTTTTCACAATTAATCACTCTGGCCGACATCGACTTTAAGAAAATATGCAACAGGGAGGGTCACAAACAGATGAGGAGCCACCGCTCCCTGGCAGTCCCACTGGGACCACGATGTCTTCTCCACGGACGCCAGGAGCCCGTGTGCACCGACGGGGCCCGGTGCTGCTCATCACCCCCATCTTCCGTGTACCCAGGACTCCCACACACGGGCACTGTGAGCGAGTCTGTGAGGACCCCGCCCAGACCTTCCTAGCAAAGCCACACAGAGGGAAGCAGGGATCCCCAGTCACGGTGCCTTAGAAGGCCAGGCCAGCTAAGGGGGAAGCTGCAGAGGAGACAGAGCCGTGCAGTTGTGGATCGGGTCCCAGAGAGCCCTACCGAGAGATGGCTTTGGGCTGAAGGACAGGGAGAAACCTGTCCTTCAGAAGCCTCGCCCCCGCTGGTGGTGGGACTGGCTCCTGCCTGGCCCTGCCAGTGCAGCACACTGGACCTGGTGTCTGCACTCCAGCCCCCAGCAGCTAACCACCCCTGCCTCCTGCCAGTCAATCTGCCCTCACCACTGGGCAGCTCTGGGTAGCTCTCCAGTTTCCACAGGGACCAGAATATGCCTGAAGGTCAGCTGCATGCACAGGCTCTCTCATCTGCCAGGTCTTCACCAACACCTTCCTTGGTGGTGGATCCTGCTCCACTGTGGGCAGTCTGTGGTTAAAGAATTGGGATAAACCCAGCAAGGAGGATCATGATGGTGCCCGTCAACATTGGTCTCATGTCCACTACTTCCAGAATCTCAGAAAAGAAAGCCAGACCCCTTTGGTCAAGCTACCCTCCACCCCCAGTCTCCACATGGGGCTAGCTCAAGACCTCCCATTTCCACCTTGGAAGCTTCAAAAGAGGAAAATGACCCCACTCTACTGCGCTGTCTGTCTCCAGGGCCTTGTGTGTGCTGGCATTGAAGAAACCCAGGTTCGTCACCTTAGGTATCTGAATTTCCAGGCGGGGCAGAGTAGAGGCCTGACTTTCCCAGGCCTGCTCAGGTAGGCAGCTGCAGACGCAGGCTGGGGATGTGCCCACCCTGGACCCAGGTCTGCACTCTCAACCACCAGGCCTTGTTTCCTGCTGGAGCAGAAGCTGGGTTTCTTGTGGTTTGCCACCTTCTCCATGCACAGGACAGTGTCTGGCACACACGGACTGCATGTCACTGATGGTTGAGGGAAAGGAGACTGGAGTGGGGAGAAGGTAGGAAGGAGTGCAGAGCAAGGGCCCGCAGAGGTGTCAACGCCATGTGCCTGCTCAGAACAGAGAGCCTGGCAGACATTCCGAGTCTGCTGTGCTGCAGGAGCCATAAGCACAGCTCCCGCGGAACTTATCCATGGTCGTAATGCTTGAATTTCATGCATAAAATTTGCATGCATAATAACCCCTGCCAGATGCTCACAGGTGACAGACTTACAGCTCTCGTCCTTCTGAGGAGCGCAGCTGGTCACATCCATGAGCTGCTGGCAGGAAGCCCTTCCCACTGCTGGACAGGCACCCTACCATCTCTCTCTCTTTGTCATTGTCCGATGAAGAAGGGACCACGAGGCTGCCAGAGGCCTGCTCAGAGGAACTGCTTTCCCGTTTGTGTCCTCACCCTCCCAGGTGTGCTGCACTGATGGAGACAGGCATTCCTGGGCTGGGGATCTCTGCTTCGTAAAGCAAGGTCACTACGTCACATTCTGATTACCCATGCAGACCCTGAGGCAGGTAAATGTCTGAAGGCAGAGGCACTTCCCAGCAAGATCCAGCTGGTCCCCACGGCAAAGGTCCACTGTCCACTCAGAGACCTGGGGAAGCTTGGGGTTGGAGAACCAGCACAGGAAGGAGAGTCATCACCATGACCTAGAGGGCGGTTGCCGTGAGACTGCCAAACCACGGTGAACTTAGAAAAGGGCACACTGGGGAGAGGCAGAGGCTGCTGGGCCGAGGGAGCCCAGCAGTGGGGCTGGAGCCGGGCACACCATTCACCCCTCCAGTCCACATGGAGCCTCAGCCACTGGCCAGGGAGCTCTGTTCCCAGCCTCGCCCCGCTTCCTTCCCGGCACGTTGTTCAACCTCAGTCTCAATTTTCACCTATTCAGAGTAATTTGAAATGTTAAGTGAGAAGAAGTCCCAAGCGGGAACCCGTGAGCTCTGCTGCTGGACCTCATCTTGCCCTGTGCCCAGCGAGGCCCCTCATTCCTGTCATCACCTCCTGTCCACCTCGTGGGGAAGGCCTCCGTCCAAGACGCCCGCCTCCGCAGCACGCACCTACTCCTTATCTCGCTGGTGAAAGCGCAGAGCTTGGGCTCAGGTCTTCGATGATCAGTGACACCTGGCTAGCAAGCGGTCACTTCTGCTGTGCTTGTTGTGGCCGTCATCTGCCACTGAGACGTGCCATGCCAGGGCTCCATCCAGCTGGTCCCTTGCAAAATGCACTCATCACAGCTTAAGAAGCCAACAAAAGAGAAATGAGTAAGTGTACGGTGATAGAGGCAGCACTCAGCCGCGACCACTGTGCTGAGCTGCAGCGTGGCCCCAGCGGGCACGGCCAAAGTCTGTGGGCAAGGCAAAGGTCGAGGCTGGAGGACACCAACCTTGGCCCAGGGCCTGACACGCAGGGCCTGGCGTTGCCCATGTGTGCCTGTGTGCATGAGAGAGAGGGAGACAGAGAGAGGCAGAGAGACGGGGTGGGGGAGAGACAGACAGAGAGAGACGG
>PVHX01000891.1:69767-127614 GCA_004024805.1 Geosciurus inauris | reverse complement strand
CAGGACAGCCAGGCACTGGAGTCAGGATGTGGCCTGGGGAAGCGGCTGGATGGCTCAGCACCCAGGTGGCCATCTGCTGGACCTCCTGGAGCAGGGCATCTCCTCAAGGTGGGTTCAGATGCAGATTAGGCCTGGCGGGAGGGCCAGAGCCATCCTGCTACCCATTTCCCACAGGCAGCAGCTGGTCAGAGGGACACGGGCTGCGCCCAGCTCCAGCCCAACCTATATAAACCAACCCAGGGTGCTGACAGGCAGCTGTGTGGGGGGCCCTCTGGGTCTCAGGTAAAAGGGCAATGTTCCTACAAGTAGGGATGTCCAGTGATGGTCACCCAAACATAAGCCCCTGAGCCTCCCTGGCTCTAGGGGTCACCACTGGGGAGCAGTCCAGCTGTGCAGCTCTCAGGGGGCATCCGGGCCCAGTCTGAGGCCTCCTCAGCGATTTCAAGAGTCATTCCTGGTCCTAAGCCCTTTGTGGCTCAAACCAACAGAGGGCGCTGTCTGGAGGAGCCCTGACAGGCACCTGGCTACTGCCTGGTACACAGCTGGCAGGAGGAAGGATGAAATTGTCACAACCATGACACAGAATTGTCACAACCCTCCTGCCTCCTGGGTTTAGCACAGAGTGCAGAAGAATCTACAACACCTGGCCTGTCCTTTTGCTTCCCTCTGAGTCCTGTGTCAATTCTTCCTGCCAATGTCCACCAAGAAAGCCCAGAAGTCATGTTGCCACTGCCCACCTGTCCAGCTGAAAAGGATCAACTTCTACCTCACACCCTGCGGAATAAGCTGCAGATTCCCTGGGAGATGTCGGACCCTTTGCCACTCCCCCAAGAAATGTCAAAAATCCTTTTACAAGTTAAAGGGGGAAATGATGTTTCACAAAGGAAATACACATTGTAAGTATAGTTTTAATAAAGAAAAAGAGGGAGAGAGAGAGAGAAATGACTAGATTGCGAAGGGTTAACAGGAATTTAATTTTTTAACACTATCAGAATAACCCTGGCTCTCTCCTGTCTCTATTTTGCTTTGATTAACTTTTCCAGGACAAATATATGGAAATAGCCCACCCCAGGCCCTGCATAGCTCTTCATTTGTCTGTACCGTCCGTGGCATTGGCTGTACCAGGTCAGATGGGTAATTGTGACTCCTTAGGAGGGAGCCTCTGCTGTTGCTGCACATGCATCCATCAAGCCCCGCGATGTGATTTATTTCAACGCCCATTTGTTTCTCCCCCCGATTTCTATCTGGAAGCGAGGCCCGGCTGTTCATTCTGGTGAGGGAACTCGATACAAAGTTAATTACTGAAAAGAAAGAAAATGAAGAAGGTGGCCACTCTCCAGGCGTTTCTTCCCAGACACATTTCTAGGCAACTGGAACTAAGCAAGGAAGGCTGGGTGGCATTGATACACCTCTGAACCAGGGAAGGAGGGCTGGGGAGAGCCTCGCCAGCAGCGGCCCCGGAAGAGAGGGGTGGCAAGGACATGGGCAGACTGCTTCCCGCTCTCATCATTAAGGCACTGAAACATTTTTTCTGTTTGTTCCTTCCCTCTTCACACTCTAGGAACTGCAGGAACAGAGGAATCTGGCTGTTCGTCTGCAGTGTAATTGGACTTGGTTAGGGCTGGCGTCCTATCCTCCCTGGTGCTGGGGCTTTTCTCCAGGCGACGCAGCTCTGGCGGAGAGATTGGGAGCTATGTAAATATATTTTCTCTCCAGGGAAGCAGGGTACTTTTGAAGAGCTTAATAACACACAAAAGGCTGGACAATCTAGGAATGAACACAGCTGTGGATGGGCTCTCGCTCCCCTCTGCTTCCTCGGATAATGTGAAGGTTCTCAGCAGCGCTAGGCAATCTGCATCACCAAGGTGCTTGTTTTCAGCTGTGCACCTAGTCGGGTTGCAAGCAATTATTCCACCGGGATGGATATAATTGTTGTCTGCATTTGTTACAATAAACGCAGAGCAGTGGAAGGATCAGTGCTCAGAAACTGTGCATCTTTGGCACTCTTAGTGGCATGCCCAGTGCTTTCAATGCCATCACATACCTGTCTCCTCGGGAAGACCACCTGCAGAGGGGAGCTTTGCAGAAGTGCTTGTGCAGGCCGGGTGTGGTGGCGCATGCCTGTAATCCCAGCACTTTGGGAGGCTGAGACAGGAGAATCTCGAGTTCAAAGCCAGCCTCAGCAACAGGGAGGCGCTAAGCAACTCGGTGAGACCCTGTGTCTACATAAAACACAAAATAGGGCTGGGGATGTGGCTCAGTGGTCGAGTGCCCCTGAGTTCAATCCCCAGTACCAAATAAAAGTCCTTGTGCAGAACTGCAGGAGTGCCCCATCTCGATTCTTCCAGGGACCTGGTGCAGGGAGGCCCAGCCTGAGGAATGTGTGTTCTCTGGGAGTTGCCCAGTCCATGGCTTAAAGCTTGACCGGTGCCTTGTACAGAAGAGGTGCTCAGTTAATGCGTGTGCAAGAGCTAAATAATCACCAATCATGCTAGCTGCAGAGGAGGCCTGGGACGGCCTCAAGGTCACACGAGTATGCGTGCACTAGGCATGAGGAAGACCAGACACCATCTCCCAGGCTTCCTTCAACCCTGAGTCCTCAGGTGCAGCCAGGCAGAGGTGTGCCTTGGAGATGGAAACCTGCCACTTCAGAACCATCCTGAGGACTTTGAGGAAGTTTCCAAACTATGAGACCTTGAAGAGCAGAAATGGCTTCCTGTTTGTTGTTTTATGTCATGCTTTGCGTGGGTCTGCCGACGAGTTGGGGGTCCTGTGGGACGAAGGTACAAATAGGAAGGACAGAATGGGGTCCCACAGGACAAGGGTTTGGGGGCTGGTTATACTGCTCTGCCAGAGGGAGACACAGAACCTATTTATTCCAGAAAGTACAACAGCTTAAGAATGGTCCTTGAACCAATCAGGGCCGAAGTTACAAACAATGGGCCCCCACTCAGTCAGGTACGCAGTCTTGGTCCATCAGCACAAAATGGGGAAAGAGGGAAGGGAGGGGTTGAAGGTCGGAGAGTGCTCCTACACCTGTTGACTGTCCCTCCCATTTAAGGGCAGAGCACAGAAGTCATAGCACAAGATGACAATAACAGAGATCCTGCTTCCCAGCCTCTGGCCACTCCAGCCCCTCTCCACATGTTTAATGTGTCAGTTTTTCCCACACTAGAATGAACTTGTTAGGATCCTGTCTGCCATGCTTTTCTCTCCCTTATGACCATCCCTTCTTGTGGTCCACCAAGCACCCTTGCCAAGAGGCCTTGCCTAGGTGGCCGTGAGGTTGGGGGACTGAATGCATACTCTGCATTGGAGGGAACCCTGAGCACCTTCCTCCTGGTCGTGCGGCCTGCTGCTTTTATCATCCATCATGTTTCCACATGTCCAGCATGGGCAAGCAAGAGCCACTGGAGGCCAGAATCAGAGCAACAGGAGGGCACCTAGGTCTCTGGCTGCTGCAAAGACCACGGCTGGAGGCAGGGGCAAGGCAGATGCAGCTCGTCCAGTCAGGGGATGGACACTAGCCTCCAGGGTGGAAGCCAGGGGGACACTCGGGTCATGCAGGCCGAATTGGCTCTGCCTCCTGGAAAACCAAATGGGAGGTTCAAGGAGGCCGAGTTGAGGATGATGTGAATCTTGTTGGGGCACCAGGAAGCGCAGTGTGCATGACCTCCAGGGACCGCAGTGGTGGTCTCAACTGAGAGATGAGCTTCCACATGAGAGACGCAGGAGGGAGGAGGGAGGCACTGCCTGGGCAGATGCCAAAGCAGCGTCTAGAAGTCCTCTCCCAGCATGGCAAGCATCGGCGTCGCCCAGCTGAGTACACATGCTGCCGGGCTCGCCAAGCCCTGGGTCAGCCATGGAGTTGCTCCTTCCTCCACAGCAGCAAGCTCGGTAGTGCTGACTCTCCCAGCTGGCTTTGACAGCTGAATGAAAGCCCAGAGAACTGATTGGTCTGAGCATCTATCCCCCATGGTGATCCTTCCCTTCCTGTCCCCCATGCCATGCCCTGGAGTTGGACCTGCTCCCACTGTGCCCTGACGCCAGGAGACTTGCCCACGGGCCCCACCTGGGGATACCAGGACCTGGACCATTACTCTGCATGTACTACAAACACCCTCAAGGGACGAGAGGTCATCTTCCTCTGGGACAAAAAGCAAGCCTACTCACCACTTGCTGTTAAAGTGCTTTTCCTGAGGGCTGTGCTCCTCAGCTGCGAGGCAAACCCACCGAGTATGCAGCAACCCTCCCAGAAGTCCCAGGAATGGGGATACGGAGAGAAACCAGGGCCCACAGCGCATTCATGCTGCTGGCTGCTGTGAGTGACCATGTCCTCTATCTCTGGCCTGTGAGCCCCCTGTCTTTCCAGCTTCCGTGACAGCTCTTGGGAGTGGAGTACATCCCACCCCCCTGACAACTGACCTTGGAAACGTGAGTGAAGTTCTTAATCTCTGAGCCTTCATTTCCTTATCTGCCAAGCGAGGAAGATAGTGGTGCCCTCCGCAGTAACATGAGGTCAGCCGAGATCCTCGAAGGACCTCTGTGGCTTGGTTCCAGGACACTGGCAGCTAGTGGAAGCCTAGAGATGGCCACATCACCAAGCTTGTGGACTACGGCAGCAGTCATGATGGGAACAGGGCCAAAAAGGCTACTGCACTTAAGGGACCCAGAGTACAAAAGAAAAGCACGAGGAAAGTATAGATCATTTCTGCTGACCTCTCGTCCCTGCCACTCCTGTGACTCAGAAGGTTCTAAGACACCTCGAGACAGTGGGCGCGTGCCAAGGCTCGGGAGCTCTGCATGGGAGTGCAAGGCTCCAGGCAAAACCATCTCCGCGTGACTGACACCTCTCCTCGAGGGCAAAGCAGTGTGTCTCCGTACTCACCCTCCTTCCCGGCTCCTCCACTTCCCCTCCTTGGGCTTCTCAGCCAACCGTGTGCAGTCAGAGCCCTCCTAGTGTTGCCTACCTGGGCAGCCCGTCCTCTGCGCCCCTCCTGAGGTCCCATGAATCAGCTTTCCTACATATGATCTCTTGGAGTTTGTTGGCCTTCAGTTAGAGGTGGATGGGCTCCTGCGTTCCCAGGAGCACCCTCACCTCCTGAAAGCACCTGCTGGAGCCTCGCACAGCAGCTGGTGGTCCTTCAGTTCAGCTGAACACTAGAACCACCTCGGGGAGCTCTCAAAATCCCACTCCCAGGCTACACACAGACCACGTACAGTCTCTGGGGTCGGGCCCAGGGACCAGTTTATTTGAACACCCCTACGTGATACCAATGTGCATGCAACCAGGCCTCAGAGGCCCTGCTTGGTCCCTAAGGAGCGTGGCTGCTGCAACACAGACAGCGACTCAACACTCAGCACCCGCCGGGCATGTGTGGAATCTCCAGTGGCGTCGAGAGGCGTCTGCCATGAAGGCCACGAGGACAGCACTTCACAGCCCTCTCAGCGTCCCCAGGCTGAAACCAGGATCTAAATGGCTGCCAGCTGAACGGGGACCCTGTGTACACTCAAAGAGGATGGCGCCATTTTGGACCCCGTGCCTTCTTTCCTAACTGGGCTCGGTGCTCTCGCAAAGGCAAGTCAAAGTCGTCCGAGGAGGGGGCGAGCCACTTTAGAATGCGTCCCTTCACCTGGCTCCTCATCTCTAAATTAACTTTCAACGACTTGCTAGGAAAATGTGTTCCTTTATGTGCTGCCATAAATCGCTCGTTTCGATGCTATATGTTTCTTTTTTATTATAGAAGGAGCTAAAAAAAGTTAAACAATCTACGTGAGCTATATTTTACCTTTTAAAAGATATTGCCTTCCAGCTAGATGCCAGGTGGAACAGGCCTCGCAAGCCAAGTGTGTGCTGCACTCACGCACACGTGTCCAGGGGCAGGACCCGGCACCCTATCTCCAAGAGGCCAAGGGACATTGTCCTGGGGTCTTCCCTACACCTTGACAGGCAGGCTCGGGGATCCCTGCCTCGTCATCAGTCTACACTTCCTTCTTCTCCTTCAGGAAGTGAGTTTCCATTTTTATCAGAATTATCTTTAGAAACCAAAGGAAGTCATCCTCTAAGAAACTGAGATGAATGTGCATGTGTGTGTGTGTGTGCACACTCCTTGTGTATGCACACGCTTCTCCCATGTTTGAATAAATAAGCGTTTATATGTGAATTTTCCTATGTCCCTTGTTTCTTGGAGGAACACCGGAACAGTCGCGTCCCTCAAATCCCTCTTCCTTCTCTGAAGGACCGTTAGCATTGGAGAGCTTAGTGTCCCGTGTGGTGGCCACGGCTCAGAGCTCCACGCAAGCTGCTCCTTGGGTCCTCTGAGGGTCCATGCGGCAGATTCTCTATGACACCTCCAGGCACCAAGCAAACGGCCCTGGAGCCCTCAGGTGCAGAACTAAGCCCACACGCCCATGCAGCACCACGGGGACAGTGGCCCACGGTGACAAGTCACAATATCTTCACAGGAAACACTTAAATGCACTTTAAGTTATTCGTCCAGCAACCTTGCCAAGGTGCCTGCTGGGGGCTGCCTGCTGGGTGTGCCTCATGAGCAGTCGCAGGCACGAGGTCCTGATGGACGCGGCCAGCAGGCCATGGCGAGCTCCCAGCCAGCCCTGCTGGTGGTGCCAGCGGGGCTTCCCACAGTGAGCCACGGGGAACGCTCAGGCAGCAGCTTGCTGGAGAGAGGGACAGAGGAACACCAGGAACAAGCCTTGAGGTTCTGGAGGATCCTCATGGTATCAAGGCCAGCCCAGCTCAGAGCAGCATTTCTCCAACATCGTCAGGAGGACTGTCCAGGGCCCTTGGATGTGGATCTGCCTTGAGGACGGCATGGCCTGAGGAGCCCCTCTTTGGTGAGCAGACGCTGCTGGTGTGCAGAGCCCAGCTGGAGAGTGGGCTGGGATGAGTCCCTACTGGGTACCTCTGCCCACAGTGTCGACAGTGCCAGGCTGAGAAGCCCTTCTGTCCTAGGGAAAGGGCAGCTGGTTTACAGCACATTCCTGTGGGGGAACCTTCTAGAATGCTTGACCCCTAGGCAACCCAGGGCTGAGGAGGAGCAGACCCTGGGGTCACATCCCTGGAGCTGTTCTGAGTCCACTGGGAGCACTAAGATCCCTCTGCCACCAACGTGGCCATGGCGTGGCCTCTCTGCTCTGGTTGTCTCCTCCCCTTGGTGCCCGAAGCCCTGAGCACTTGCATGCTTGCCCCTCAGCCCCCTCCCCACCTCCACGCTGCCCACTCGCCCAGACCCCGAATCCTCTCAGTCACCAGCACGCTGCTGCCTGTGTCCCCCATGCTTCACCTAAGTGTGACATCCCACAGTGACCCCAGTGCCCCCAGGAGGGTCACCCAAACCCACTGCTGCAACTGGTGCCAACCTTTGATCCCCAGCCTCCCCAGACCCTGTGACCCATGGTAAGAGCCCCTCCCCTGGGCCCCACAGCCTCCTTCCCCCAGAGGCCACCCCCACCCAAGCAGGCCCGTCACCTGAGTGCCCTGCCCCAGCCCAGATGAAGCTTATGAAGGGTAAAACCAGGTCTTGTCACAGGGCCTGGCACTCACAAGACCCTCAGAGTGGGCTCCCGGAGGGTGTGGGCAGTCACAGAGGGAGAGGTTTGAGCAAACAGAAACACAAGGAGTCAGGCACCCAGCCCTCCCTGGCTGTCCTGCAGCCTGGCCCTGAGGGCAGCTCCCTGAGCCTCCAGGTCCTGGGGAGGAGCTGCAGGAGGGGGACAGCAGAGACGGCAGCAGGGGGCTGCTGCAGGGGCCAGAGGGCCGGGTTGTCCTCGGGATTGGCAGGCACTGGCCTAAAGCTCAAGTGCTGGGTCTGGGGGGCGGGTAGAACTTTGGGGAAGCAGCTCTCAGCCCAACAGGAGCAGGAAAAAACACCTTGGCAGCTGGCGCTTCTGATTCAGGGCAACTTAATCCTGTGAGCCGGATGCAGCTGTGCGGTGGGGCGGTGTGCTCCCTATCCCACAGCTGGTTGGGAAGGGAAAATTGGGAGAGGGGCACGCAACTGCTTTGGCAAAGCGCTCTGTACAGAAGCATCGTCAGTCGCCAACGAGGCGCCTGGGCTTCTGAGACCCACACCTGGCCCTTTCTGCTTGTTCAGGATCAAAGAGGCGGGAGAACTTACAGAGAGTGCCTGCGGCCGGGCTTCCAGATTATCCCGAGGAAAAGCCAAGTACCCTCAACCCCAGAGCCTCTGATTGCTTCCTCTTTCTTATTATGCTTTGAACTTTCCTCTCCTTTGCACGATGATTGGACCACATTCTGTCAAGATTTCTGCTTTTCAAGCTGCTTATCTTAAAATGGCCAGAGGAGGCATCATCCTCCTGTTGCCCAGGTGGCAGCCCCCTGTCTGAGCTGCTGCTCCCCGGTCCCCATCGTTTCCTCTGTAAATGGCTTGCATGGGTCCATGCAGGTGTGTGTCCCCCTCTGAATGAGGTGCTCCAGAGCTTGCCCTGTGCTCTCAGCCTGGTGCAGGGGTCCACGCTCCTGACTGTGTTGCTCCAGTCACACATCCAGTCACCTCCAGTCTGTATTTCTGGTCAGTGTCCATATTTCAACAGCAGAATGCCTGCTGACGCCGGCAGTGACCAGCTCGTCTATTGGTGGAAAAGACGTGTCGTTCTTTCAGCAGCATTATTGAGCAGAGGTGGGGTTGACGTTCTCCAGGATGCCAGACAAAAACCACAAGGTGTCCATTGATTAAAACATTTGTCTGTCATTTTGAAGCACAAAAGATTAAGATAGGGTTGTTTCACAAGGGTGAAGAGCAAGAGGCGCCAACAGCATCAAGACTCCTGACCGCAGTGCTGACAGCAGTGGTCACTGTGCTCTGGCTTCATGCCCCTGTCCTACCAGCAGCACCCCAGGGCCCCTGCACAGGTGGGGAACTGCCCAAGCTGCCCCGCTCTAGCACGTGGCCGATGGCAGGTGGATCTGGTGGCTTGTCAACACCGCCAGTGGTGCAGCCAGAACACACAACATAAATCACTAGATGTGGGGCTTCGAGGGACATGGTGTTGCTGATGTCCCCTGCCATTCGCATCTTTCAGTGTTTAGTTCTTAAACAAATGTCTCTCGCTGGGAACTGTGACTATGTGCGTGGCTACTTGCTGGGACAGCCGGTGAGTCTGTTTGGCATGTGCTCTTTCTAGAGGGTGAGCACCTGGGCCAGCCCTGTCGACAGCCCTCAGGAGACTCTTGCTGCCAGAGTTAAGAACCCAGTGTGGGTGAGTGCAGAGCAGAGGGCAGCCCTCCAGAGAACATGCTGGTGGCCAGGGCACTAGCCTCTGCGGCTATCCCTCCTGGTCCTCCTGCCACAGCAGGTCCAGGCAAGCCCACTGGTCCTGTGTCCTTGCCAACCAGATGGCCCCTTGAGCTCCCATCTTGGGTGGGCCCTGGTGACACAGACAAGCCACAGGCATGGTCCTTCCTACCAGAGCCTCTGCAAGGGCGGGGGATGTAGGAGATTGACAGGGCGGGGCTGAGGAGGATGGGAGAGCTCACAGGTGTACAGACCCGGGACCCCTGCTTGCTCCCTGAGGGAGGCCTGTCCATGCTCTCACCCTCTTGTTCTCACTGGGACCTCGTGACCCTCCCGGGAAGCTGTCACCAGTGTGCCCATTTTATACTAAGGAAACTTTCCCCTGGAGGAACCAGACCACATGGAAAAGTCTCCTCCTGTCTTCAAGTGGCAGAGCCAGAATCCAAACCCCAGGCCCTGCGCATATAGGGCTCACATAGCCAGCAGCCGGAGACCCCAGTGAGACCAGGGACCACAGGGTCCTCAAAAGAAACAGTTCTCACAGGATCGCACCCAGAGTCTCTCCTCTCCCCACAGCATCTCCTCCCAGCTTCAAATCCTCAGTGATTCTCACCAAACCTGGTGTCTTATGGGCTTTGACCCTTTTCGATCCTCCCTCTGTCTCTTTCCATCCTGCTTTTCAGGGAGCAGATCCTCCTCAACACCCTTCCCCGACATTCCAGACTCATCATCTTGTTCTCCAGGGCTCACAGCACATCCTCCTGATCCCACACCCAAGCCGGGGCCCACCCTGGCAGTCCACCCCTCTGAAGCCTCAGATGAAGTCTGATCAGTTCCCCAAACCAGATTCCAGTGTGGAAGCCAAGAAGGAAGTGGGGGCAGACTGCAGATGTTCTCTCTTCCCTGACCATCAAGAGGACAGACCCGGAGATGCCCTGCAGGAGGTCAAAGGGCAGAGGGAGACCAGCAGCCAAGCTCCCTGGCCCAGAGGCCATCCCTGGAGACTGCCTGGAGGAGGATGGCTTTGCACTACTTGCCATGGATGGGCAGCATTACGTAAGAGTAGAGGAACATTCTAAAGGAGGACCCAGGAAGTCCCGGAGCCAGGGAGCTGCCGGCTCACAAGCTCCCTCCTCAACAACCTGGGTCAGTGGAGCAAGATGCTCAAAGCCTAGGAGTCACTTTTCATCGTTGCCTCAGGTCTGAGGAGAATGAGGCAAGACAATGCCACATGTCCACTGTGTTGGTCACCTTTCTGTTACTGTGACAAAACACCTGATAAAATCAACTTAAAGGAATCAGTTTATTTTGGCTCATGCTTTCAGAGGTCTCGGTCCATGGTCAGCTGGACCATTGCTTTTAGCCTACAGTGAGGCAGAAACATCATGGTGGAAGTGTCTGGCAGAGGGAAGCTGCTCCCATGGCAGCCAGGAAGCAGAGGACCAGAGGAAGAAAGGGCTGAGGAGAAGACATGGTCCCCAACCACACAAGGACAGCCCAAGGGCCCACTGCTCCAACTGGCTCCCACCTCCGTGACGTCCACAACCTCCTCGCGTCCATGCAGCCGTCCATGGATTAATTCACTGATGCGATCAGAGCCCTTGTGATCCAGTCACCTCTCAGGAGCCCCATCTCTGATCACTTGTTTGGGGCCTTCAACACACAAGTCTTCAGGGACACTTCCTATGCAAACCAACCTATCATCAAAGCTGGTACAGTCATCAGGAGTGCCAGTCACCCAAGAGGGCCAGCCTGCTACGTGGGGAGGGAAAATGAATTTCTGCTTCTTAAATGCATGATACCAGCAGTTACATGCTCTCATATTTACTTCCCCTGGCAAGTTGCTCCTCTTTTCATGGGAAATAAAAACTATAGGATGATATTAATTAAATACCACAATTTTTTATTAGAATTATTGAAGAAATTCATAACTAGAATGTGGAACTCTTTTTTTCTTCATGCATGGGGCATGGGACTGGGGCCACATCTGTCGTGGAAGCAGGCCTACCTTCCTCACTCACAGCATCGGGTGACTGGGAGACCTCGATGCTCACACTTCACCCCTGGGCAGGCGCCGCTGGCTGGTCCCAGTTGCTAAGGAAGGTCTCCCGGCTCCTGAAGGGCTGGTTGCTAGAGACCCAAGAGCAAGGCTGCTCTCTTTTCTGTGGAAGGAGAGGCTGGGATGGGTGTGCTCTGGGGACACCACACCCAAGCTGCTCAGACACTCCAAGGGGTAGTCACCTGGTGCCAGGAACAAGTGGTCACCTGAGAGCCACCTTTCCAGAGCCCAGCAACGGCAGCTCCTTCCTTCACTTTCCTTGTCCCCTCTGGCCTCCTCCTGCCCTCCCGTCTTCTCCTCCTCTTCCTCCTTTCTCCCTCTCCTCCCGACCCACTTGCGTGCCTCCCCCCCTCGCCTCTGCCCACTTCCGCCCCCGCCCACTCAGCCACTGCTCTCCACCTCCGGCCTGGCTCACGTCTATTCCTCACCCGTGTCCTCCCTCCTCCTGAGCCTCTGCCTTCTCTCCTCTCCTCCTGCGATGGCTCATTTGGCCCCCAGACCCCAGCTTCCCATGGGTTCCCACCGCCTCTGATGCCCCCACGTGACTTCTGTCCCAGCAGCTCCCAGCTTCTGATGGGGTCTGACCAGCTTTTCTGTCTCCCCTGCTAGCTGTGCCCAGGAGAGCGGGCCCACTATATGTGGTCGAGACTCTTCCCCAAGACAGTGCAGCTCAGTACTTGGCCATTGCAGATCCTCAAAATGTTGGCTGAGAAGTAAGGAAGTGGAGGAGTGTGGCCTGGCTCGCCCCAGAACTGAAACACCCTCTGTGACATCAGGTTCATTTCTGCTCTGGAAATCCAGGTGTCCCCACCTCTTCTCCCACACTGGACACTCCCTCACCTGGGAATGTGCATGAGGTCAGCAGAGGTACAAGGACCTGGTGCGTCAGAGGGGCAGCTCCCTGGGCACCTGACATTGCTCTAGCAGACTGGGGACCCTCAGCACACCACAGGATGCTAGCTGAGGTTCCATGACCCCCAGTCAACTTCACAGGGCTCCCAGTCAAACCCAACATAAATCTAACATGAGCTTCAGGTCAAGGGCACATTCCCGGTCAGCTGCCCCCTCAGTCCCTGGCACACGGGGAGCTCCACAGGGCCTTTCAGCCTACCCTGGTTTCTCCTGGTCTCAGAACAGATCAGAAAGCATGTTTGGTTTTCCTCCCACCAGAGGCAAAATGGAGCCCTCTGGTACGGTGGTTCTGAGGGCTGATTTTTCTGTTCCTGCCATGTCACCTTGACTCTTGGGGGCCTGTGATTTAGGAGCCTGTGCTCAGCTCAGCACAAATGAATTTTCAAGGCAAATTCAGCCTTTTGTGCTGAGAGCCAGATGGGATTTTATTGACTTGCGCAGTCGCTGAGCATAATTAGACCCGGGGCAGAAACGGCAGAATCACTGAGCAGAGCCAGCCAGGCTGAGAAGGGTGGGGCAGGTCTGTCTCCAGGACCCTCAGAGGGAGGGCATCAGCCAGGGTGGCTCTCCTCACTTCTCTCGGGCTCCAGAGGGTGCCAGCCCTCGGTCACAGAGCCACCTGAGGGCAGGGGAGATGTGCACGGCTGCTCCTGCCCAGTGCTCCGGCTCCAGCTCTGCACTAGGTGTGGTGGGGCTCAGCTGCAGGCAGCCATCCTCTCTGCAGACGGTTAGGATGTGTCCAAAGACAGGCCACTCCTGGCCCTTCCTCTGCAGATCCAATGGTGAGGAAATCCTTCCTAAGGTCGCCGTACTGGGAGTATAACCCGGGAACACATGTGCACAGTACCACTTGGCCTCCCTTTTCCTATGTCACCAAGGCCCCACGGCCCCTGGGCCAACTCCAGTCATGGCACCTCCCACAGGGCACTGAAGTTTCCATCTTCCTCACCTTGCCTTTTTTTCTTAACATGAATTTTAAATAGAGAAAAACATATGAACAAATCGAATAATAATGCAAACATCTAACAAACACCCCCATCATTAACAAACACCAACAGCCTGTCATTTGGCTTCTTATCCTGACCCAAGAGGCCGCTGCCCTCATGAAAATGCTATGTATCTTTCCAACCCAGTACTTTAATGCTCTGGGTATCCAGGTGAGTGAGTGAACAGGGAGATCTTTATACAGGCAACGCATGCACTGTCCATGCAGGTACTCGTAGGTCAAGTCATGAGGCAGGGACCCTGTGGGCAGAACACATTTGTGAACAAATGATAAATGGCTTGGCTGATCCTGTTGAAACGGGCATAAATGGTCTCTCAATTTGGGAAATGTTTTTTCCTTGAGCTCCTGATTGCCAGAGTGCCCAAGATGTCAGAAGCCAGACCGAAGGGCAAGGTCCCCAGGGCCACTCTCACTTCTGATCAGCTGGCTACAAATCCAGGGATCTCCACAAGCCTCTCTGGTTCAACAATTCACTGAACAACTCAGTGAAATTCAGGAAAGCATTATGGTGAGCCACAGTTTTATCATACGGAAAGGATGTACCTGGAAGCAGCCACAGGAGGCCCTGGGGTGGGCCTGGGAGGATCCAGCCAGGAAACTACAGGCAGTCTTCTCCCATGGAGTCCTGCAGTGTGGTCCCCACGCAGCTGCTGTGGCCGTAGAGGCTCCAGAGCACTGCCAACCAGGAAGCTCACCCAGGCCTTTGAAGTCCAGGCTTCTAACTGGGTCGATCGCATGGCACTGCCTGGCTGACCCATCTCCAGCCACTCCTTGAGGGTCAGGCTGAGACCGTTACCCTCTGATTCCTCCAGGGGTCAGAACTAGTGGACTGGTCCCCAAGGCCTCATCATAAATCACTCTGTTGGACTGTCCAAAACCCCTGGCAAACCAGGGAACTCCTATGAGGCAGAGGTCTCTGGGGACCTAGAGAGCGCCCCCTGGCAGCCGTGGAGAAGAGCTGCACCTACTTCAGCATGGAGTTTCCTTTTCACCACCTGTGTATGCCCAGCTCCTCCCCTTCCCTCCCAAGCCACATCCTCTTGCCATGCCTCTTCTGGCTACCGGTCTTCCCGCATGCGGAGTCTCCCTCCACCAGGCCCAGTGCTTGCACAAGGGGAGCCCTCGTGCCCTCCATCAGAGTTAACGGAAAAGGCAACTTCAAAGTGCAGATTCCTGGTGCCCCAGCCCAGACTCTAGGGTGGAGCAACCAGGAACCTGCATTTGTAATGAACCTCGCAGGCAGCTCGGGTGCCTGCAGACAGTGAGAGCAAGCAGTCCAGCTCGCATGGGAGATGAGCTGGCTGGGCGTAGTCTGGCAGGACTTGAGCACGATGCTCATCAATGATCAGTTCCTTGACCTCCACCAATAATTTCCAATCACTGTTCCTCAGTCCATGTTTAGAAAGAGAAGGAAAACTATGTGTGTGTTTATGAATACAAGCGGATTTGTATTTGGAACTTTCCCTTTGGGAAGTTCCACAGAGGGACTGGTCAACCCAAGTGGAGAAACTCCCTGCCTGAAAGTCCACTCTGTTAACAGATGATTATTCCCTGGCCGCTGGGCAGATGTGAGTCACGCGGACCGCAGGTGGTTGGACGGCTCGCCCTCTCCTTCCCAGGGAAAGGTGAGACTCCTTTCCCTGGTCTGTGACCCCAAAGCCATCACAAGTTCCCTGTGAATCACCCCATGGCTTTCCTGGGATGCTGTTCTGTCTCATCTCAGGTGTTTGCAAGTACATTCTTCTCCATTCCCTGTGTGGCTGGAAGGCGCTGCCTCTGCAGAGCGCATGCTCTCCCCCTGTGAACACGCCCTCTCCATTTTCATTCTCTTTGTGTTGGTCAGCTGCCCTCAGAGGGACTGTCTCTGTGTAGCTTCTTACAGCTGCTCCTAAACGCCTGTTCACAATGACCTCGGCACCTGGGCGTGCGCAGGCCTGCCCATGCAGTAACTGCCACGTCTCTCTAAACTTACCTTACTTCTTTAAAAAGTGCTTTCCCTGTGTCATCTTCAAGCAGCCAGAGCAGGAGGGACATGAGATGTGGCCCAGCGCACTTTCCGAGTCAATGGGGAGGAGACGCTCTGAGGGATGATTTTAAGAGTGCTTCTCGGATTTGACATGTGTGATGATGTCATCGTGAAACCCGGTCAGGACACAGCACAGTGTGGAAATGTCACCTCTGCCAGAGGTCCTGCCAGTGCAGATTCCCAACATGAACTTGAGCGGCACACTCAGTCATGGGCAGTTTACAGGAAGGCACTGGACCCTGCAGTTTGGAGGGCTCCCTGTACTTGGAAAGAGAACCTGTCCCTGGGCTGCTGGTCCTCAGGCCAGCCGAAGGTGCAATCTTGCAGGCTCCCACACCAGCTCCCACTGGTCCAAGTTCCAACCTCCTGCATTCAGAGGAAGCCCGGCCTCCACTCACTATCCCCTGGGAACCACCACTGCCCCGCTCACTTGTCCGTTCTGGTCCCTGGGAATGAAACTTTCCTGTTATCACAGGAGGGATGAGGAGCTGGCCACAGAGGCACACCCTGGCATTCTTGTCTGAGAAGCTCTCATTTTTAATTACTTCATATAATTTTTTGATATATAACAGTCATTTAATGAAAATGATCAATTAGGTGGCATTTAATATGCCACTAAAACTCTGCATAGAACTGTTAGTGAATAGGACAAAAGAGAACCCTGTAATCCAGAACCTGGGTCACACCTACTGTGCACACTGAAATCTCTCATCAAAGGCCTGCCCATTAAAAAGTGCACACACAAAATGAATTGGGTATAGAAACTGCTTCCGAAGAGTCTGAAAGTGCTATTTCCAAACTGAGAAAATTAAGAGCATCCTAGAAACACATGCATTTAAAGAAGCAAACTCCAGAGCCAACATTTAATCAATTAATACCTCTCGTTAAGAAGTAATGAGTGCTTATGTATGTGCCAAGGTCTGTGCAAGGCTATCGATCCTTTTTACCTATTTTTCTGATCACTTGGTGTCTCTGTGACCTGCCACAGAGACCTGCACCCAGGGGAAAATCAACAGAGCTAAGAAGCAAGGTGAGACCCCAGGAAAAGCAGCCCAGGGCAACTCTCTTGCCAAAATTTTGTGTTTGATACCATGGCCCCCACTCCCCAGTCAACCAACTAAGGTTACCTTCATTTGCATTTTGATAGTTATCCTAATTCCAAACTTACAGACTTTTCCCAGCTGCTTTTTAAATGCTGCATTATAATTTTAAGGAAGCATCATACGTAATTACATTTAATAGACACAGAATTGATTGAAACACTTAGCTGGAACAAAAAGCCCAGACCTAATTTTGTAAACATGTTATTGTACAGTAACCCCCAATGAGTTTGTTCTTAAATCTCCTAATTAATTTTTAATTAAAAAGCTCAAAGATGCCATTACACTTGTTGTAAATGGCAGCCTCACACGAGTGGAGGCGGCCTACTGGTGCAGGCACATCCCTGTTAAAATCTGTGTTAATGAGAAGCGCTGTGTGCAGGATTTCTGAGATAGAAACGGGGCAGAAACCGCCAGCTAAGGGAACCAGGAGATGAAGCTCTTCTTTCTCGCTCAGCGGAGAGATAGGTGTGCACTGAGTGTGCCATTTGTCCACGAGAAACCATCCACACCTCTGCTTCAGCATAGCCCTCCTCCTCCTTCACAATGTCCAGCTAAATATAGCTTGTGTTTGGTGGCAAGTCATACTTAATACTTTCTCGAGCAACAGAAGGCCCGCAATGATGGATCTCGCTGTCCTGTTCAGATCTGTCCCGATGTTACATTAAAAAGCCCCTCCCTGCCACCCCTGCCTAGGCAGACGGTCCCTGTTAATATCTCCATCCATCTGCCCAGTCCTGCAAGGGCTTCTTTGAAAAGCAGTAATTGAAACACCGTGTTTCTCTGGGGATGCAGGTGATGTCACAAATGGAGAATTATTAATAGCACCAAACACAGCAAGTGTCTCTTTGCAAAGCAATATCTTAATAACACAAGGGAAAGAAAGTGTTTCAGAAAAGACCGGCTCACTCTCCTCGTCTGTAACTCAGCCCCCTCAGGACGTTGGCAGACCGGCTGTCCTTCGCCTGCCTGGCTACTCAGGGAATGAGCCCTTGGAGGACTGCAATTCAGAAGGGATAGCCCTGTGTTCACGACTGTGCTAATCGAGGCGAGCGTGTCTGCGGCCATTGCTGTCATTGTTCCCAACAGGTCTGGGTGTGGGCCTGGGTGGGTGGGTGTGTTTCTCCTTGTCCACGTTTCCAAAGAAGGGTCTCAACACTGTCCACAGATCCTGGACCAGGGTTCCTCTAAACACCCGCTGTTGGTCATTTCATTCTGCACAGTCCTCCCCTGCAGACCAGGGGTTCTCAGACACAGCTGTGGACGGTGAGGCCAGATTACCTGTCAGGGAGCCGTCCTGGACGTCGTAGGTTGTGGAGCAGCACCCCTGGCTTCTACCCACTCGATGCCCACAGCACCCCCTCTAGCTGTAACAGCCACAAATGTCTCCAAACATTGCCAAGGATCCCCTGGGAAAGAATACCATTTCCCCGGTGGGAAACCACGACTGCAGACTGAGGGAAGATGGTCCCCTTAGGGACCTCCAGGAGATGGCAGCATGCACTGCTGGTACAGGTGTTCTCCAGGAGGCCCAGATGTCCTCAGGCAGTGGAGAGGACAGCCTGGCGTGAGTGTATAAGTGTGAGCGTGTGCACCCGAGAGAAGTGCATGTGTGTAGACGTGTGTGTGCATCCATGCACCAGCAGGCCTGTTCCAGAGGGGGCAGGACATGAAGAGCTGTGGGCAAGCAGGGAGCTGGCTGGGCCTGGACCTCAGTGGCATCTGCATCTGTCCCATCTTCTGGGAAGAACACAGCAAGAGCGGAGGTGGCAGGAACCCATGGGGCTTTGCTGATGCATTTACTCAGCTGGCGCAGTGGAGCACACATGTGCGTGCCTGGGGACCAGCCCAGGAGGAGCTGCCTGGGTCCAGCAGGCTGACCAGAGAAGTAACTGGCTGAGCAGGAGCTTCTGCAGCCTCAGGTGAGCCTCAGTCTACCAAATGGACATGCCCCGAGAAGGTGGGCCAAGCCTCTAAACCCAAGCACGGAGGCAAAGCCTGCCTTCAATTTATGGAAATGCAGGGCGAATTGCTTTGAAGAGAGAATCTCTCTGCTTTTTCTATATTTCAGTGTTTGGGGCTTCCTCAAGAAGAGGACTATCTGCAGAAGGGGCGCCTCCTTGATGGCTGGAGATAGGAGCAGATGAGGCCTCAGGAGGGATGCTGGGCTTTACATGGGGTTGGAAGACTGATCTGCATCCTGACCAGAACACGCCAGCTAGCTGCCCACTTCTCATGGCGATAAACTGGCTCCTTACGTCCCAGGAGAAACCGCCATCTAAGGGAAGTGGGCACTGTCCTCATCGGCATGAGGACAGTGCAGCATATGTTGGTTATTTTTTTAGCAGGAAAACATTTCTTACGGACCCATAGTGGTTACACAGTGGCACAAATAACCTCTTTAGGGTGCGGTTGAGCTGCAGGCCCCCGGCTGCCTCAGCCCAGCAGAGCCAAGACCTGGCATCACGGCTTCAAGGTCACCTCTGTCCTAGCTTTCCTCTAGATTTCTCTCTCCACGTCCCTATTCTTAGCTGTTTTCATAGGGGCACCCAGAGGCAGATGTTTTACAGGAACTTCCATATTCTTACTGTGGTACCCCCACCACTCACGAGAAGTCGACCTTTGCATAGGGGGTCACCTTAGTCAACTTAGGCAGGCAATTTGGGCAGAGTGACACTGGCACTACTCAGGTTTTTCAAGACTTTCAGAAGCACCTGACAGTTATGAGGCTAATTACAAACTGTTCTTATCTACTCAGGAAATGGCCCCTCAGGTCTTCAAGGGGAAATTTCTGGCTTGATGAAGAGCACTGTGTTGGAGGAAGCCACACTGCTCTCCGTCCTCCAAGCTTGGCCTAAACAGGCCAAAACCCCTGAGCCGTCACTACATTTCATTTCTTCTTTAAAAAATAAAATCACTAAGAAAAGTGAAAACCATTGTCCAGAATTTTCCCTTCTGACCTTACCTCTCATGTGTCTGGGGACAATTCTCCAAGTCACTCGCAGTGTCTCTTCCTCAGCCAGAGCGGGTTGCAGCCCTGCCCCTCGGCGTCCTCAGGCACCCCACTACCCTCGCTCTGGCACCCTCTGCCTCTTGGGAAAGCCTCGCAGACATCCAAGCCGAGTTATCTAGGGCACTGTGCGCCGGCCTTCCTGGGAGTTGAGCCTCAGCTTTGAAAGGGAAATAAGCGTGTCAGCAACTCCTGGGGAGCCAGCCTTTGCGAGGTCCCTGCCAAGCAGCCCTGTGCCTCGCGGGTTTTAACTCAGATCAGCCCAAATCTCTGATGTCTGGACTCCTTTGCGTCCAGTCCACTGTGCCTGCCAGTGTCTTCCTTCTTGAGGAAGGTGGCTTTGTTAAAGGTTAATGTTGGGGCTGGAGTTGTGGCTCGGTGGTAGAGTGCTTGCCTGGCATGCGTGAGACACTGGGTTCGATTTTCAGCACCACATATAAATAAATAGAATAGAGGTCCATCAACAACTAAAAAAATATTAAAAGGAAAAATAAAGCTAATGTTGCAGCCTTCTCCCCGCTGCTTCTGCGTGTCATTACCAGCCAGCCCTCTAGGGGCATCCTGGAACCTGTCTCTAAGAAAATCTGTGGGTTTTCCCTCCCCAGGATTGTCCTTCCGTCCAACCTGTCATTACCCTAGATTCTGGCCCTGCAATGATCTTAATGAAGCCCAGGTGTATCACACCACACTCAGATCACAAAGGTGTGTGATCACCAAGTGTCTGGGAGATGCTGTCCCCTTTCGCCCTCTGGACCCTCCTGGGAGAGGCCTGGCCAGGCTGGGTTCAGAACTGCCAAGCAGCAGCACCCTCTCTCCGGCAGAGGATCCCCTCTCCTGCAAGTGCATATTCCTGACAACACGGGGCTGTGCAAAGCTTTGGTGTGTCAATAGTCATTTTCCACGAACGAGCCTCACCACCAGAGGAACCCAGTGCACTCATTCTTAGGACCTATGGATGATGCTGTGGTGCTACCACGTTGGTGCCTTTCTTCATCAAGACCTGAATTCCATGTTTCAGTACGAAGACCTGTGAAGACAAAGGCTAGCCTTGCTGACAGTACCAGGCCTTGTGCTGAGCACCTCCTGTGCACTCAACTGCAGGACCCTCACCACAGCCCCACCTACAGGTGAGAGATGGAGACACAGAGAGGCTTCAGGACCTCCCTGTCACTTGGTGACTGCAGAGAGGGCCTGCCATGACAGCTAGTTTGGGCCTTGTGGCTCTGGTAAGCCCTCTGCTGCCCTTTCCAGGGAACCCAAGCACTGTTGTTTCTCCTCCTAGGACACGTCCAACATAAGTTTCCTTCTGACAGAGTGCCCTGCCTGGGGACACACCTGCAACTGCCCTCCACAGCTACACACCGTGGCCCCCAGAAACAATGAGGACGCAGTGACAGCCTGGGTCCAGAGGTTGGTCCAGGACCCGCCCCACAAGGCACTCTCCACGTGTTCCCCACTGCCAGATGTCCTTTCCAAATGTCCCCGCAATGGCTTAGGGGAGCGTCCTTGGCCATCAGAGTTGTCAGACTTGAGGGAGATGAAAAACAGGCGGGAAAGGAAGAGACCCCGGCACCCCGGGCACCAAGCTGACGGGCCAGAGCAGTCAGGTGCCTGTAGCCTGGCCAAGTGACCCCCAGGGATCGTCATGGCCTGGCCCAAGTGACCGCCAGGGATTGTCCTCGCACTGGGGTCATTGATGTATTTGATTGGATACAGGCCATTATTTTTTTGCCTGATGGAGGCAGTCTTCTATGGTGGCGGGGAGAAAATGCTTTCTCATTGTTTCTGCAGAGCACTCCCAGAATAAATAAGACACAGCCCAGTAATGCAGTAATGACAGCTTTTTTCTTGGTCTGGAAGGGCATCGTTATGTGGGAATAATTCATGACTTGGCGCTGTCAGTCCTACTCCTGTGAGGCTCAGCTGTCAGCAGCATGAGCGGAGCATGTGAGTCCTTGCCCCACGCAACTCACTCGGGCTGCACAGTCAGGGTACTTCTCACTTCTCAACTCGAGCCTGCCCTAGCTTAATGTTTGAGCAGCCCATTCATTGGAAAGACACTCCTGTCTCCAAGACTAGCACTTCCAGGAATGCATCACCTCTGACCCTAAACACCAACCCCCTTCAAGATCCAGTCACCCACCTGTGGGTGCTGAGGTCTCCTCAGGAAAGGCAAGGCTTCGGTGGCCTCCCTTCGGTGGCCATGGTACTGAGCTCTGCGCTGCCGAGAAGGAATGAATCACACTAGGAATTGGGAATGAAAGTGCATTTCATTAGCCTCTATAGGGGGCTGGGGAATTGCTGGTAAGAAGAAATCTCTCTCAGAGCCGCACTAAAGAACCACACTTTGAGCCAAGTACGGTGGCCCACGCCTGTAATCCCAGCACTTAGGGAGGCTGAGACAGGAGAATCATGAGTTCAAAGCCAGCCTCAGCAACGGCGAGGCGCTAAGCAACTCAGTGAGACCCTGTCTCTACATAAAACACAAAATAGGGCTGGAGATGTGGCTCAGTGGTCAAGTGCCCCCGAGTTCAATTCCTGGTACCAAAATAAAAACAAGAACCACATTTTATGTAGCACCATTCTGAGGACGGAAACTGGGCGCCACTCAGAGCCGGGGCAGATCTTCACAGAGGCACCCTTTTCTGCTCCAGTATTTTGGGATTTGGTGGCCGCTAAGAAGGACTGTGAGGGCTGCTTGGCCCCTCTTCACCAGCCGCTGCCAGGGCCTATGTAGTCGGCGAGCAAAAGGGACTTTTCTCTTCCTGGAACTCTGGATCCAGCTCCCACCTTTGCAGGACCCTGGCAGTGTCCCCTGTGCCTGGCTCTGTGACTACTGCAGACTGCCATCTAAGAGATGGGACGGGAAAAAATCTGCTTATGTAGCAGGGAAATTCAGCGGCTCCAAGTAGGACCCACTCAGTCCACGTGCTCTGAGAACAACACTGGGCCACCCCTGCGGGCAGACTGGATGGCCACCAGAGCAATTCCAAGAGACCATGACAACCTGCACAGGTGTGCTTCCCTGAGCTTCCCTGAGCTGACTGGCTCAGCCTGGTCATGTGTTAGCCAAGCTGGGCTCACTGCCCACCCTCAGGGAAATGTAGAGACTGGACCAAATGAGAGGCGTGCCCCAAAGCAGAGGAGCCTTGCTCAGAGAGGAGGAAGGGTCGCGCACGGCGGAAGGCACGGCCATGCTCCATGTACTAAATGCCCCAGGTTTAGGGAAGGGAAGTTGCCCAAGGTCCCAGAGGTGGTAAATAGTTAAGTCGGGATTCAAACAAGGTCCAAGTGAACCCGGAGTCTAGAGCTTCCCTGCAGACTGCGCCAACATCTCACCCTTCAGCTCTGGATTTTAAACCCCACTAATACCACCAACATGCTGCACCAAAGAACAGAGTAGACATACGGGGCGATGCAGGGACCTTTTACAAGCCTGCCTGACAAGTTACCTCCCCAAATAACCTGCCCCAGGCAACAGGAGCGCTGCCCTGGTGGAACATGGGTGCACGAGGAATGGACACCTCAGGATGCTGGTCTCTTCCCATCAATTCCCAGGAGGGAGGATCCGTTTGCACCAGAATCCATAAAAGAGCAAGTGTGCAGAGTACCAGAGCCAGGCTGGGCAGGTGCCTGGGGCAGCCCAGGACTGAGATTTTGCAGAGGCAGGGGATGGACACATCTAGACAATCTTACCAGTGCTGAGGCCCCACAGTTGTTCACTGGGGAGGACTCATCTTGTGGTGGAAACAACAGGGGGCCTTTTTGCAGGGAGGATCTGGAGGCTGGACACCCACACAGAACCCTGAGCCTGCAGCATCCCTTGGCATCCTAATCCATGTCCCCTGCTGGATTCCAGACTGCCATGTATGGCTTCCACTTTCCCATCACATCCCCCTGCCAATCAAGAGTCTGGAAGCAGGTGTTGCTGCTCACTGGGACTGACGGCCAGACCCTTGCTCTCAGTCACTGCTGCTCCAGAGCCGAGACTGGTCACCATATCTGCTGAGTTCATTGCACGACCTGCACAATTATTATCCACGGTCCCCCAGAGAAGGCATGGTGTGATGTCAAAGATGAGAGACCTTTGGCACTGCAGAATCTGAATAGAACCCATCAACAGTGCAGGTGTCCCCACGCCACACCTGTGAGAGCCCACTCTGGCTCCAGGCTGGACCAGGGAGCACCTTCCAAAGGCTTGGCCATGCCGTGTGGCCCTGGCTCTCTCCAATCCCTATCACTTCCCACCATCCTCCCAATCATGGAGCACGACAGCTTTGATCCAGTCAGAGCCTTCCCCATGGGCCCTGCAGATGGTTACCAAAGGCCTCCCCCATGCCAGGGCGAAACCCTTGGAGCTCACTGATGAGTAAACCAGACAGACTCAAGCCTACTCCTACCCAGCACTCACAGAAGGCATGAGCAGACACATCAGTGAGATGCTGGCAGTCAGGGCAATGTTACAGAGCAGCCAGACCCTGGCAATGTCTTGCAGTGACTGAGAAAAAGTGCCCCTTTGTGAGATGCCCCGGAAAGAACTGTGGAAAGAGGGAACAGAAAGCCACGGCCAGAGTTCTTGACAGAATTCACCAGGGGAAGGACAAGGAGTGGGGCTGGGCCTGCCGAACCCAGAGCCACTTCCTTAGAGTCAGCTGAAGATGCTAAGGCACCTCTGGCCTGCTAGCTGCATCGAGTGGAAGTCCAACTCTGTGACAGCGGAGCTTTGGCAAACACACAGCCTCATTGAGCCAGTTCTGAGCATCAGGCCAGAGAGGGTCTCTCCTCTGCCCCAAGTTCACTTCAAGATAGTGGCAATATTGACGCCCCCCAAGGGTCCGTAATATCACTCAACATGATGACCCCTGGCAGAGAAGGACCAGGGGAAAAAACAAGATGTCCCTCCAGGCTCCGTACCCATCCCCCACCCGATTTCTAGAACACAGATCTGACAAAGACAAGACTCACTCTGAGTCTTGGTCAGGTCAGGCTTCACTGAGAGGAGAGACGAGCAGACGGCTGTCCAGGTAAAGATAGGAGCACAGGCTCTGTACACTTGAGTCTCTCCCGGCCCAGGCAATCAGGATCGATGGGCGTTCACAGGTGACAAAAGTCCCAGAGTCCAGCAAGTTACTTGGCAGACGAAGATGGTTGTGAACAGCTGGCTTGGAAGCATCAGACATCGCCAACAAGGGCCAGGCCTCCTGCTGTCAGTCAGAGGGACAGGGGCAGCTCCCCTTGAACTAGGGTAGGGTAGGCAGCCAGCGAGGGGACAGGAAATGAACAGCCAAGAGGCTCAGTTGAAACCACACAATCCAGAGTTTGAAAAGCCCCATGAAAACAACAACAGCCACCAGACCTCATGTCTCTGTGCCAAGAATAACGGTGAGTGTTGGCTTACTAGCCTCACAAGGCCTTATGAGATCAGAGCTGCAGGTGTGTCTTCAGATGAGCAGAGGAGCCATATAGAAGGTAGAGGTCATGCCACCAGTGGGTAGCAGGCCACTCTCCTGCAGCAACCCGTGCAGCGTGACAAAGGATTCTCGAGTAGGGGCCACAGAAGATGAAGAAAAAACACAGAGACAAAGAAGACACAGAGATAATTTCACGAAAAGCTGGGGCCAGGTGGGAAAACTGCACTCCAATGGAGCCGCAGTGACCCAGAACTAGCTCTACAAGTTTAGCATATGGAGTCTCATAATCAGGAGGATAACCTCTAGGGCACTATAAATTGTTCAAGGCTTGTAAGTTGTCAGAGGCTTCTTTGTGCATTAAAAAGTTATAGAACTAGAAGTATTTTGCTGCAGCTACACTACTCCTGCAGAGCTAGGATCATTCTGCCATCACCCTGCTATACCCAGGACACTCATCGTCTTGGGACGTCTGATAACGGTTAGCATCAGAGCTGAGTCAAGGCTGATCACATCCTTGCCTTTGGCGAGGAATGTTTCCCAGGCTTGGCTTTGCCAGCGCCACAGGATCAGCTGATGCCGGGGGCTAATCCACTCTCCACAGTCTCCAACACAGCATGGCCAGATGCCAATGGTTCTGCTGGAAATGAGGGTCTCAGCACCACTGATGTTTGGGGCTAGAAGATTCTCCAGGGTGGGAGAGACTGTGCTGCACACTGTAGGGTATTCAGCAATGTCCTCGGCCTCCTCCTACAGATGCCAGTGGTGACCACCAGGTGTGACAATATCTGCAGGCATTGACCTATGTGTGGGGGAGGTTGGGAGGGGAACCCCACCAGCCCCAATGAGAGTAACCGTAACCAACTTTCTATGTCATCCAGCCAGGAAAAGCACGGGACAGGAAAGTAGCTCGGCCACATAGACAGGCAGACTGCATGCAAATGTCAAGCTGAGCAAGGCCTATGAGCCGGGAGAACATGGCAGAGCCTCGTCTCTCATCTCTCACACACTCAGGGAGAGCAGTGTTAAGCATCTAGGTTTATTCATCACAGCCAAGGGCAGTGCAAGCAAGAGCTCAATAAGTAACCTTGCGGGTGGTGGAGACGCACGTGCTAGAGCAACTGATGGAAGCCCCAGTGCCCTGTGTCCGTCCTCACCCAGACCCACAGCTGGTCCTCCTCCAGTCTCCACCTGCAGATCCCAGTAGACCTCCCCTGGGGGCTCCTCAGCCACAGGGAAGGAAGGGAAGCAATTCTCCCAGGTGGCTCATCCCAGGCAGCCTCTGCAGCTCAGCCAGTGCCGGGTTCCATCAGGGACAAGGCCCAAGTCCACCCTCCCTCATCCTGGACAATGCTTCCACCTGCAAAAGGCTCAAATGCCCATGCTAGCCAGCTTCCCTTCACTGTGAGAGCAATACCTGCTGGTCAGCAGGTAAGGAGGGATGGTTTGCTTTGGGTCAGGGTTAAGGGTTGCAGTCCACTGTCACTCAGCCCTGTTGCTGTGGGAGTGTTGGCAGGGAGCATGTGGCAGAGGACACATGTTCACCTCATGGTGGCCAGGAAGCAAAGAGGGAGAGCAAAGTCCTAACAGCCCCTTTGAGGGCATGCCCCCATGACTCGCTTCCTCCTGGGGCCCACGCCCTGTAGGACTCACCCCCTCTTAACACTGCCACAGGCCTGCAAGCCTCTCCCTCTAGCCTTCAGGGGCCGGTGGAGAACCAGACCGTAACAGCAGTCAGTTAGTTCCCAGGCGACTTTTCCTAGCATCCAGATCACCGTATCCATCACTTCCTCTTCCTCTGTCCTCGGTCCTCTGTGGCAGCTCAGGGAATCCTACATCCTTCTCAGCACCCAGGGCTATTTGTTCCCTCCAACTAAATCCTACAGACACAGCCTCCTCTCACTGCGTGTGCCATGGGCACACATTCACTGTGCAGAGCAGAGGGACCTAGTAGTTCAGTTGTTCTCATCTCAAATAGAAAGGTTCAGCTCAGACAAGAGAAGCAAGCCTTCAGGATTCCATGTGAGTGCACCATCTCCCAGCTCTTCAGTGGAGAAGATGCCCCTGGCACTCAAGGTTGGGGTCCCCAAGGCAGAGAGATGGCTTGTAAGAAGCAGTAAGGAGCACAGTGACAGAAGAGTCAGAGGACAGAGGGGTACCTGGCCCCTCTCTCAGGTTAGCTGTCGTGCTGAAAGCCTGGGACTGGCTGCTGGCCTGCTCCTGAAATTAGGGCAAACACGACCAAATGAATATGTTGCGGCCATATCCCTGTTACGTTTCTGTATCTCCAATGGATTCAAGGAGCAGGAGAGATATTTAACAATTACTTAGCAGCCTTCTTTACGGAACGAGAGGATGAATACAGATAACACTGGAAAAGATTATTGAGAGCAGAATATTGAATTATCCATGGATAGAAGCGAGCCCATGAATAATTCATTCTTGCCACCTCAGGTAGGCCCCTCCCAGGCCTGCAAGGCCAGGCCGCAGGCTGTGCTGGGGCAGGGTGTGCAGGACAGGTTCACACCTGGGATCTCCCTACTTGCAAAGGTGCCGCCCCGTGCACCTCAGCGCCACTCTTTTCTTAAGAGCACGTTTAATTTCCGCATGGCTGTGGACAGTAATCAGTAATGAAGTCATTAAATGCAAGAGGGGTGGAGAGAGCGCTGTCTGCCAACCTCCTCCATTAAATTCAGGGGCTTTGGCACATCTCTAATTAAGATCCGGAGGCTTGGGTTCCAATTGACAAAGCACTGGCCTCCCCTGACGCGCAGTGGAGAGCGCCGGAGGGCAGAGCTGTACTGTGCGGGGTCATGGCTTGCCTAATGCCAGGGAGAGTTCTGGTTGGACTTAGATTCTAGAGGTTCACTGGTGCCACCAGGGAAGGAGCTGTGCCTGGGCACATTGCCGAGTCTGTCATGGCCCTACAGAGAGGTGAACCACGGGACCCCAGATAAGTAATTTGCCTCCTGTCTTGGGACCACTGTGGAAACCAGAGCCTCGGGACTTCGTTTTGTTCAAGCCAGTGATTTCCCCCTGTGAGCCCCAAGATCATCAGCAGGAAGCAGTCCTGAGTGGCTCACTCTAGGGAGTGGCAAGCAGGCATGTGCCCATGGAAAAACGAGTGGCCAGGTAATTCCCTAGGGAATTGTATTATTTTACTTTTCCTTCATTTAGAAATTTGCAGAAAACATTTTGACATTTGATGATTATTCCATTTTTCCCCCTGAGGAACCACGCTTGAATGCATTAATTTTAGATTCGTATCTAAGAAACCCCGGTCTGATATTGAGTGTGGGTGTGTGGAGGTGGGAGGGCAGGACGTGCGATGTGTTGGTTGTTGGGGCTTCAAGGATGCCACCCTGTTTAGATGACAAGGAGCCCAGGATGTGGGGCAGTCTCCCAAGGGCTGCCTGCGGGGTGCAGGGAGGCTCCCGCCCACCAGAGCTGGCTCCCCAAGCCTGGCTCATTCCCATCCAGAGGCCTCTGGCCTCCAAGGCCTTCCTTCTCATCTGCAGGAGGTGAACACCTGCCCAGGTGAGAAAACTGAAAGAGCTGTGACCCCCAAATATTTGGGTTTCTCTGTTCTTTGCTCTTTCCAGACTTTTTCAAAAAGCCACTCACTATATATGTTACAAAAAGCCTCCTGCTTTGAGAATTGTCCTTCCAAATGGCTTCCACTGATGGCCACGTGGGAAGCCATCTGCGTGGATGAGGTGTTACCCTGTAGTGCTGATTCAGGAGCTGCCGGCTCTGCCGTTGGTGACCCAGCTGAACCTACCAAGATTTCCACGTGAGCCATGAGCCAAGCAGCCTTAAAAACCTGTTGAGTTCTGCAAAGCTTTGATAGTCTCATTATTTTCATTGGAGGGATTACCATAAGCCTTTTGTTTTTCAATGTGCAGTTCTTAAAATTTATTTTGCTAAAGACTTTTGTGATATCCGTGCATCTTGGAAAGTATTGCCTGACTTTGAAAATGAGTTTATAAAAAAACAAAAAAGCATTACCAGATCTAGTAGTCTTCTTTTTTTTGCCTTAAAAAATAGCTAAAATAGCTTGTGATCGTGATAAATAATTAAAGATGCATTTAGGCTAAAAGGTAAAATCCATCCCTCACCAACCCCCCACTGCATCGGTCCCCAGGGCCCCAGGGAGGCCTGAGGAAGAGTTTGGTCCTCAGGTTTTTAGAGCAAATTTGGGAAAGTTGTGTTTTTTGTGACAAGAGAAGAAGTGACTTTAATAAGATGTTTTAAAATTTAATAAGTAACCAAGAAAGGAAGCCATACAGCAAGAGAAAGGAAATCTTGATAAAATTATCCCACTGAACACGAGCACAGCAGGAATTAATCTAAAACTTACAAAGGCAGCGCAGGAAGCCGGTGCAAGGCCCTTGCTGACAAGGCCACGGGACGGCTCTGCAAGTGACAGCACATGACAGTTTCTGCAAGAGGCACGGGTGTGCTAAGCAGAGAATTAGAAGAGAATCTTGAAAAATATTGTGGTGATAGGGAAAAAATGAAAAGTGAACAGGCAGCTAATGAAAATGGATCTGGGGGTGGTTTGTGACGATCTTGGCAACAGCTCGGTGCGTGCAGTAGCTGTTGGGTTTGCAAGGAGTCGCTTCCTTTTGGCACAAGATCCAAGAAGGCTCTGGAGGAATACCAAGCATGTCCCTTTCCTAATGTCAGAAAGGGGTAGAACTGCGCCCCAACCCCACCTGGAAGCAGCCGCTGCACGTGGAGTCCTAACTGCCCCTTGCTGATGGGAAGGAGCCTGAGAGATCCAGCAAGCAGGGACATCCCAGAATTCAGCAGAGACCTCACCTCCATGATGCCCAACCGCCTGATACGGTCAGAGCAGAAGGAGTGGGAACACATGGTAGCTGGTCCATGTCCCAGCTACCTTTCAGTGGCTGTGCAACATCAAATGATTACTTACACTCTCTGACACTTGACGCCCCACACAGACGTATGGGTGGAAAGGGATTCGTGCAGAACTGACAATCCACAAAGGGGCTGTGACAAGTGTCCAGATGCATGAGACATTCAACAAGCAGCCCTGACCCAGGTCTGAAGTCAAGGGAGCTCCATGAACACGAAATAGAGCAGCCTGGCTTTTCTTGTGTTGCTCCAGCATGGTGAATCTTTCTAATAGCTCAGTGTTTATTGAGCACCTGCTGTGTGCCAGGTTCTGCCCTAAGTGCTCTATGTGGGTTTCCTCTAAAGCTGTGAACACCACGTCTTTCATCAGCTCACTTCACTGGGAAATACGAGATCAGTTTCCCACACTCTTCTACTAACTCAGAAATGGCAGGGGAGCTCCTGCACCAGGGGCAAGTGGCAGGACGCGGGCCCTTCCCCACAACCACACACTGCCAGCAAGTGACCTTCCCGAGGACCCAAAAAGCATGGAGGCATGGAGCCTCCTGTTGTCCCCAGTGAGCCACCCCACCCTGCCCCCTTCAATACCCTGGGCAGCACCTGGCACATGGCCTGGTCCAGCCTGCCCTCATGGACATCCAGGCCCACCCAGCCCACCCCACCTGTCCTCTGTGCCCCTCCCCAGACTCTACCACTCAGCCTCTGACTCCAGGCTGCTGGGCCCTGCGGGAGGAGCTCCCTGCAGACCTCCTCTTTTCCTTGTTGCTCTCCCAGCACAGCTACCTCCACGTGGGACCCGGTGGTGAGTCCCAGCAGGCCCTGGCGTGGGCAGCCCAGAGCCCTGAGCTGGAGGGACAGCAAGAGAAAGGCCCAGAAAGATGAGGCAGAGGGTACAGCAGATACTCAGGAGGGCAAGAGAGAGATACTGACAGGAAAGAGACAGAGAGGAGAGAAACAGAGAGAAGAGAGACACAGAGATACAGAAAGGTAGAGACAGAAACAGTGAGAGAGAGAGAAACAGGAAGAAATGAATTCAGAGAGAGAGAGAGAGAGGAAAGAGAGAGACACACACAGAGTCAGAGAGATAAGGAGGACAGGGCGGAGAGTGATGGGCACAGAGAAGGCAGTTAGCAGTCTCTACCCAGATGTCCTCCTGAGCCCTTTTTCTGGGATCCACGTGTGTTCCTCCTTCCAAACCACCCATCTTTCCTAGTGACTGCAGGGGCTTTGTGCAGGAGGCCATTACTCAGGCTTCACCCTGATGTTTGTCCTCTAAGACCTCAGCATTTTATGTTCCATGCAGGGACTTTCTTGGAACTCTTGGCATCCACAGCCTAGAGGTTTTCTTTTTCTCCCCCACCGCCCCCGGGATGAGCTTGGCATGAGGGTGAGTCTCACGGGAGGACTGAGCATGTGCTACCTAGACCTGGGGTTCGGGGCAGCTGCAGGGGTCCTTTCCAACACCCGCATCACAAGCAGGGGCTGCCACTGGCTGAGCAGTGTGTCTGGGCTTCCAGCTTTAGGGACAGAAGTCTCTGGAACCAAGCGTTGCCATATTTATAGAAAGTGGTTTTACAAATGTCAGCACTCCCCCAGCCCCAAACATAGAATAACCGGGCAAGGAGCTGTCAGCCATGGGCATCTCAGACCCCCAGGATGGACAGAAGCAGGCAGCTCTTTCACGAAGGAAGAGGGGAAGGAGGAGAGAATTCAGAGACTGGCTGGCCTTTCCCCCAATCCTGCCTGTTAGGCTGAGCACAGGGAAGCAGGGGCATGTGGAAGCTGACTCGGGCACCAAGAGGTCTCCCTGCACCCCAGGAAGACACTGCTCCAAGCTGAGGCCTGTGTCCAGCTGAGCATCCAGAACCTGGGTGGGTGGACGCCTGGCCCTCCTGCCTCTGATGCTGCCCAGCAGGGAGGGTGTAGACTACAGAGCAACTACCCTGTGGCGATGCTAGTGTAATTTCTGCCCTCGGGACAGGAACCTTTGATTAGTTACCTGGCTAGACCCCTAACACCTGAGTGAATTTCTGCTGAGCTCCACCTCCTCCCCTCCCAGTCACCCAGACACACCCTGAGGCAGATCAGCTCCAAGTGGTACCAGAGCTTACTTATCTCCCAAATCAGATCAATAGGGGAAGCAGAGCAGGCAGGGACCCTGAAACCAAAGGTCAGGTGAACCCACTTCTACGGGTGGCGAAGGTAGATTCCACATGGGTTCATTTGGCTGCTGCAGAAAACCCTCATAATGTCCTTGCCTCAGGCTCTCCTGTTTTCCAGAAGGATCTGGAGGTGGGCAAGATCATTCCTGGGTTCCTCCTCTGCAACAGGAAGGAACATGTACCCTCAACTGGATGACATCCTGAAGTAGTGACCTTGATCTCCAGGTGGTAGGTGATCACCAGAACTCACCTTGTCCCTGAGTCAACACCACACCACCTCCCTGCTGCCAGGTTAAGTGAAGATGATCATGATTAAAGGTCTTTTGCCCTCAGGGCTTCAGCTACAGATGATTTATGCCTGAAAGTGCAAACCATCTTTCCTCCAGGGAGGTCTGTAGGATGCAGATCTCACCACTGGATCCTCCAGGACCCCTTGATGTGTGTGTCCCTGAGGTCACCTACATGAGGGACACACCTAGGATCTCACCACTGGGTCCTCCAGCATTCCTTCATATGCATGGCCCTAGGGTCCCCTGGATGAGGGACCATGCCCTAGGACCTGACCACTGGATCCTGCAGTGTGCGCCTGCCTTTGCAGGACGGTGTCCATGAGCAGGTGTACAGCCGCAAGGTGCCCGAGCACGGAAGGAGCATCCCACTCATGTGCACCTTTGGATGGAACCTGTCCCATGCATGTCCACTGGCTCAGGTGCCACAGGTGCAATGGGTTGTGGGAGGGGGTCTCCTGTCCATGATCCTGTAGAGGAGTCCCTGTTCATCAACTGCTGGCTGGTTTTCATGAGGAAGGGGCTGGGCTGGCGGAGGCTCCAGGAACAATTCCGATGCCTCCTGAGGAGGGCCCTGTGCTTCAGCAGCCAGTCCCTGTGCAAGCGAAGCCCGAGGTGCACACCTGCCTGCAGCTAAGTGGCAGCTTCCTGGACCCTCATGTGGTTATGGTCTGCCCTGGGACCCTCTGTATCTGAGGGTTTGTTTTTGACAAGGAGTGGGGCCCATGTATCAAAGCTCTGAGTGACTCTAAGGAGACTGAGCCCCTCTGGGTTTCCCTACCCATGTGAAGGATGTACGGCAACGTGATCAGGTCCTGAAGAACCTACATGTTGAATAAGAGAGGAGTCTTCATTCTCTCATGCCCAGACACATGTCAAATGCTTACTCTGTACTGGGCACCTGCCAGGGAGAACCCACATCCCACAAAAGCAGACTTGAGAATCCAGTGAGCCTGTGTTCAGATCCAGGCTCCACTACTGACCATCAGCCTCATCTGAGAAAGCGGCTCAGTCCCTCAGTCTCAGCACCGCATGGTAGGGTGAGAATCACAACTCGGCGGGGATCATCTAAGGACAGAGCAGAGCACGTATGCCATGCATTGGGGGTCCAGCCACGATGTCTCAGCCTTGGCACGGTGGGCACCCTGGTCAATGCCCCAGGGGCAGGGCAGTCCCAAGCAGCCCTGGCTTCTACTTACCAGATTCCTGTTGTACCTGCCCACTCCCTGTGGTGACAACGGAAATGTTCCAGACACTGGGAATGTCCTGTAGGGGCCATATCTGCCTAGCCCAGGAGAAGCACTCCACAGTGTTGGTGATGTCCCAAGGTCACCTTAGAGCTGCTAAGGGCTGCCACTCCTCACAGAGCTCTGTCTAGACAGTCACTGTGGAATACAGAGGTCAAATCCAAGAGTTATTCTGATCCCCTGGGTGACATTGACACCTGTCACCTCTGCTCTCTGCTTCACTTGACCCTGGACTTGATCAGCAGCTGGACAGTTCCTTTTAAAAATGCAGCTCTCATCTTGTCACCTCCTGGCTCCAAACCCCACTATTCACATCACTGGGCTACAGCCCCAAACTTCTCCGTGGCCCGTGGCCATGCTGATCAGGCCGTTCCCACAGCCCTGCCTGCACCTCTCCTGCTACACCAGCCCCAGCAGCTCTGAAGACACTCAGCCACGGCTCAGCCTGCCTGGAGCCCTCTGGTGGCACGGCTGCTCCCTCCCTTCCTCCTCCACTCCATTGGCCTCAGCTTTCCAGGAAGTCCTTTACCAACTCGGTCTGCACTGGCTGCCACACTGGGCTCCTTACTCCCACAGCTTGTGTCACCAGTATGACCTCTTGACTGCTGGCTCCTCGCTGTCTGTCTCCTGGCTGGCAAGAGCGCTCCCCAGGACAGGACCCTGCCATTCGTTCACATCCTCAGCCCCAGTGCCTGGCATGTAGCAGATGCTCAACCATATCTGTTGGACTAATGAAGGACACAGAGAGACCCGAGTGCCCCCGGGGTGGGAAGAGGAGTCCAACTGCCCAGGCAGGCTTTCAGTTTGACTTGATCCTGCAGAGGGCTGGTGTGTGAGTGAGTCGGCAGGAAGACTGAGGACGCTGCCTCCCAGTGAGACAGGCCAGCTAGCCCCCAAACTGCAGCCTTTCCCAGCACAGAGAAAGGAAAATACTGACCACAAATTAACAGGAGCGTTATTAAATGGTCACAGGGGGACCTGCAGAGGATGCCCGGGCCCTGGGCTAAGAATTCCCAGGCATGTTTGCCCGGCTTTCACACCCTCCCCCCAGCACCTGCACCACCCTCCCAACTCCACCCACAAAGAGCACCCTAGGGGAAGGTGGTCCCTCCTGCAACCTTCCTCCCAAAGGTGCCCTTCCCCTCCTGGACTGCCTTACCTTCAAGGAGACACAGAAAGGAAGACCCCAGTGACACCACAGGGACCTCGCATTTCCCAAACTTGGCCCTTGATTTGACGACAAGAGACGGAACCCTGGCTGGCCTATGCAGTCCAGTTCCTGACACTTTCTAACATAAAGGTACCTTGGGGCACTGCCGCAGCAGGCTCTATGGGTGAACCCCACCCTGCACCCACCCACCTCTCTAATGAAAGTGGCCGGTGGGTCCTCCCTTCACACCGTGGGTACTGGCTCCCCAAGGGTCTGTGGGCCAGCCGTGCCCTTCCTCTGTCCCATCCCCCCACCCACCGTGCCCTGTCTAGCTCACACAACCAGGAACATGATGTCCGTGCCATGCCATCATGTAGAAACGACTGGACAAGTTATTGGGGTCCATTTGGCAGAATCTTATCTAAGATACAGGAATGTAGTACCTCCCTGACTCCTGGGGGCCCCGGGAACAGCTGTAGGGCAGCCAGCAGTGAACAAAGTCACGTGGATCAAGACAATGTGGACAGAAGGACACTGGTTGCTTCTAGAAGGATCCCACAGACCTGCCCCAGAGTCGATGCTCCAGAGTGCCCGCGTCACTGCAGGGCCACATGGCCAGGCTTGAACTATACCAGAGACAGGTGAGCAGCAGGCGGGCTGTGGGGTTGGGTCTCTGGAGGAGGAAGGGAGCACTCCTGTGCGTGCCCATGTGTTTATGTATGTGTGGCCTCATGTCTGTCCTGCGCTAGACCTCACTGAGCTGTGACTGGAATGGAACTCAAAATTCACATTTTAAAAAATATTGTTTCAGAGTTATAAAGTTTGAAAGAATAAGACAAATATATCCCTTATCCTTGTACCCAGGTTTACAGATGTCTCACATTGGCCAGACTTTACGTAAAAGTACGTGGGTAAGAATGTCCATGGGCATGTGTCTCCAAGTCACTCCTGGGTAGGGCACACACCGTGCTCCTCGCCCCATCACCCCCAGTGTGTACCGCAGGAGCAAGGCTGGTCCTGTACATGTTCTCAGTGCAGTTACCAATGCCAGGAAATTCAATGTGAACACCATATTTTAATCTAAACTATAGATCATATTCCAACTTTGTCAGTGGTCCTAATGTTTTTTTTTATTTTTATTTGTTTATTTTGGTACTGGGGATTGAACCCAGGGGCACTCAACCACTAAACCACATCCCCATCCCTTTTTGTGTGTGTGTATTTTATTTAGAGACAAGGCCTCACTGAGCTTCTTAGAGCCTCGCTAAATTGCTAAGGCTGGCTTTGAACTAGGGATCCTCCTGTCTCAGCCTCCCAAGCTGCTGGGGATTTCAGACATATGCCACTGCACCCGGTCCCAATGATGTTCTTTATAGGACTTTTCTTTTTTTTGTCATTCACAAGATTCAGTCGAAGGTCACGTCTGCATTTAGTTGCCATGTTTCTTCAGACTCCTAATCTGAAAAGATTCTGGCTCCAGGCTTCTTGTTGTACAGCCTAGGCTGGAATTGGGTGGGTTGTTAAGGACCCCCGCTGAGGCAATGCCCCTGCTGCTGTCCGCTCGCCAGTCTAACAAAACAAGGAGCCTCAAGGCAGCCCCAGGAATCTTAGAACCCCGAAAGGAGTTCTCAGGTGCCTGTTCCCAGCCAAGGTTGTGGCCCTCCCCCGTCCACCCAGCCTTCCTCTCCCACCTGACCACCCTGGCAGCCCAGGTGGGCAGGCACAGCCCTGCAGAGATCACAGCATTATACCCACGCCCACCAACCTCCTCCCAGGGTACATGAGATCCAAGCACTTGCCCTCAGGCTGGGGGCAGGTACAGGGCTCCCAGGAAGGGCCCCATTGCCTCCTGCCATCAGGGCCCCAGCTGGCTCTAGGCAGCGCCCTGCTCAGCCCACCCTGCTGTGCTCTCTCCAGGCAGGAATGGCAGTGGCCACAAAGAGATGCCTGGGGTTGGGGCACTGGCAGTTTACAGAAAACACCCTCCTGCTCATCCCAACATTTGTCCGTGAAGGTCCCTTTCTACACAGAGACCCGATAAGCCCCCTCTCTGTCACTGTCACAAAAAGATCAGGCGATAAGGTCAAGCCCCACATTGCAGGAAGCCCCAGAAACCAGGCAGTGGGAAGAGATTTCTGGGGAAGGGCTAGGACCCTACATTCCCCAGGAGCAAACGCTATGGGTCCCATCACAACCATGCAGCCAGTCACCAAAGGCTGTCACCTGGTTGGCATATGGGTCAGGTCCTGGAGGAGCTCAGGCTTAGTTCACACTACTGGGACTTTCCTGTGCCTCTGCCAAGAGACTGCTGAGACTCGTGATAGGCCTCCCAGGTGCCTAAAAGCATCAGCTTTGGCGAGCATCAACTGCCCAGAGGAATCGTCCTCATGATCCAACTGTACTGGCCTTCTCCCCCATCTTGCTCCCAGGGCCCCTTGCTCCTGTTGACTTCAATCACTCAGATCCTTGTTTCTGGAAGAATCTCAAACCTAGAGACTGTCTATCCCCTGAGAAAGGTTCTTGCAGGTTTTCTGTGGCTACATAGTGACAGACCCAAGCCCAGAGAGCTGGGGTAGGCTCAGCCTTCCTAGGCAGACCCACAGGTACACAGCAATCCAGCAGGCTGAACTAGGCCTTTTCAGAAAGGGCAGTTGTCAAGACAGAGAACTTCCCGATAGGTCTCAGGTACCCGCACCTGAAAATTGCTCAGAAGCCCTTGGACAGGTGTGGGGCAATGGTGTGGGGTGAACTGGAAGCTGAGGGGCTCAGACGAGGCCATCTCTGAGACCCTCTCGTTCCCCAGACTCCCGCCTCCCTGCTGCAGAGGACTTGGAGTCCCAGGAGTGGCAATGAATGCATCCCTCATGTGTCATTAGCCATTGGCAATAGCGAGATAAAGATAATCGTTGAAACACTGTGAGACGCCCTGAATTTCAATTCAATGGCAATAATCACTGTTACTGTAACAGTGAGTCGGAAAACGATTTCATGTTAATAAAATAAGTGAAGAATAATTCCACAACTGCATCGCTAGATAATTGGAGAAGAAGCACTTAGACCCCTGGGTACTCGGACCATGGTGTGGGAATCATGATTTTAAACCAGGAAGACTTCTAGAATAGCAGCAAACCTGTGGCAGGAAACCCAGAAGCTGAAAAGTACAAGTCAAACTGATAAGAGCAGGAGAGCACCTCTCAACATAGGAGATGCTGGGACTCGTCACTGCCCACCTGGGTCAGATGTCCAGCACTCAGACCCCCAAGGGGAGCACCCTAGGCAAAAACAACTGCCACCTGCAGATCGGAGACCTCCTTAGCTGCGAGCACTCTGAGGGCCTCTTACTTCCTGCAGCTCCCACATGGCCCCCATTGCACAAGAGCAGGTGCCAACGTGCAGGAGAAGTGACCAGCCCGTGGTCAGGTGTGGCAGAGGGTGAAGCTAGAACTTGGCACCAAGCTTCTGTCCTAAAAGAGTGAAAGAGAGCAAGAAGACTAGACATGTTGGGTAAAGGTTTTCAGCGTGAGAGGAAAGAGGGATTCAAAAGAGAAATCATACCTCCAGCCACAGGAGCCGGGAAGCGCGCAGACTTGGGGAACTACAAGGTTAACCTTTTAATAGAGAGAGAATCCGGTGTTAACATGCTGAGCTTGTGGCTTTCTGTGACACTATGCTGAGGTGATGGACCAGACTGTGTTCTAAATGTCACACAGTGGAGGCATCTGGAAGTGGAATTTTAAAGCGATGGTTCACGTTTGCTCCCCCGACATCCCTTTTCTTTCAAGAAAAACAAAATGTGGCTCCAAGCTTTCCTTTCCAGTGAAATTCCAGTGTACCTGTGGGTATTTTCCCCACTCCACAATTTTATAGAGATGAAAATGTAAAGACTCTCAAAAGACTCAAATTTGAATTAGCTTGTAACATCTAGTCAAGTTGCATTTCTTTTCTGACCCAGTTTATCTATTTTAAAAATCCAAAAAAGAAGAAGAAAAAGAAAAAAAATCAAAGGACTTGTTTCTTTTTTCTCTGTTCTTCTTCATGATCCAATATTTTTTGGCAGAAATGTGGTAGACACTGAGTTGGATACCTTACAGAATTATCTTACTCAACTAACAAAGCAACTCCATGAGGCTGGTCGTGTTGTTATATACACTTTATTTTTCTGGCTATATTTTAATTTAACATATTAATGGAGCACAGTGTCATATTTTGATACACAAACACATCACATAATGAGGGGAATCAGCACCCACCCACCACCTTAAACACTTATCATCTCTTTGTGGTAAGAACATTCAAGATCTTTTCTTCCATTTTAAACAACTACCATTAACTATAGTCAATGGAATACTACTCAGCCACAAAAAAAGAATGGCATCTGGTCATTTGTGACAATATGCATGAGCCTGGAGGACATTGTATAAAGTGACGGAAGCCAGGCACAGGAAGACAGGTCATGTGAGCTCCCACCCACCTGTGGAACCCACCAGGGATATCTCAGGATGCGAGTGCACGGGGCCCACCAGGGTGAAGGAGAGTCAGAGTGGAGCTGGGGAGGGTGAGCCCTCATGCAGAGTCATGGTTGGGGGTAGGTGCAGGTGCCCGTTTGCCAAGTGGAGTGCCTGAGAGGATGGGCACGTAAGCCCCAGTGGGCAGCACAGCTCCCCTCATGGCTGTGGCTTGGAGTCACTCTTAGTGCTCAGGGGCTGCAGTGACTACCAGGAACCAAGTGCCACAGATGCCACTCACTGCCTAACACTTCTGGGGGCGGGCTGACCCGTCTAGGTGTGGCAGGGCTGATGCAGGGTGGTCAGGGCCCCGGCCGTTCTGGAGGCCCTGGGGAGGCCTGTGTCCAGGTCACCCATGCTGATGGCATGGTGTTCTTCACTGAGACCGCGGCCTCCCTGCCGGGTGGAAGTGCTGGGTGGAGCACACCCTGGCTCACGCTTGTCCTTCAGTCTTCAGACCCAGCAGTGGGGGCAGCATCTCTCACGCTTGCCTCTCTCCTTTCCCTCCATGGTCTCAAATCTGGAGAGCTCTCCTGCCTTCCTCCACTCCAGATCACACACGGGAAAGAGGGTGGAGGAGAGAGGGCAGCCAGAGCGTCTCTCTGTCCCTCCTGAACACAGAAACATTTTGATTGATTGATTGATTTTTGGAGTAATTTCATTTATGTTTCAGTTGAAGAAATCTGGGGCTTAGCAATACTTTGTTCAATAAGAGAGAACCAGTCAGCCTACCACCCTGCGCCCCTAGAACGTTGGCGCAGTGCCATGAACAGCTCCATCCTGGCCCACGATGCCACAGCCTGTAGCTCCTCCATCCAAAGTGGCAGAGCAGGGAGCAGGTTCCAGTGTGATCCTGGGCCACTAGCATCAGTAGCAGCTAGGAACTCAACAGCAAAGTCAGTCCTCCTTCCCTACCCCAGACCTGCTGGAGCAGAAAGTCAGGGTGGGTCCTGCCATCTGTTTTAGCTGGCCCTTCTGGTGGCTCTCCTGAGCTGCCAGGAATGACCCCAGAGACAAAGAAAAGGTTTTCAGGTTCAGTAACTTTGGCGCCCAGCCAGGATTCGGCCACTTGGCAGCCGGGGGCCTGGAGGGAGCAGCACCAGCTTTGTGACATCCTTGCCCTTCAGTGGAACAGGCAGAGTGATCACGTGACCAGCCCTGGCTGCAGATGACAGAGTGGAAGGGAAGACACCGGCCAGAGAGGCTGGGGTGCCCAGTCCCTTCAGTGCACACCCCCACCTGACCTCAGGACTTCCCACCAGGCCCCTCCTCCTAAGGGACTCCCTCCCAACACTGCCATGCTGAGGACTTGGGGCACACTTGAACCACAGAATGCCACCAGAGGCATGCAGCCATTTCCATGGGGAGAACTGTCGTTCAGGGCAGGATGGATGGGGAAGAGTCTTACAAAGGTGCGTCCACAGCTAGAACTGCGGGTTCCCTGCAGAGCCGGGCAGAAGTGCGGAACAGGCAGAGGTGGCGCAGGTGAAGCTCAGGGATTCGGGACGTTTTCTTAAGGGAACAAAGACTGTGGCTGAAGCCACTCCAGAGGCAGCGCCAGGTCGATTATTGATTCTCAAAATTTATAAACAATAAATCAATATCAAAGGACTTGGACAAAGGCCTTCCCTGTCTTTCATCCTCCTAGAAGAAGGGAGAAGGGTGTGTTCACACAGGTACACCTATTTGACGGCCCAAAGATGAGACTTTTGTCCCAGAAGTCATCACTTAAAATTCCACAAATCAGGATTCTGGCGGTCCAGGCCTTATTATGAGCACAAGTTGGTCTTCTGAGAGGAAAACCATTTGAAAATCTTCAACATGTCTTCAGTTGAGATTATTACTTATCCAGAAAAACGGTCTGGGGAAATTAGTATAGAAATAACACTCCATGGCTCAGTGTCTGCACTTCCACAGAAGGGGCAGGTTTAACTTCACGTTTATTGCAGGCAGTTGGGGAGAAAAATGATTTGTTCAAAACTCAATCCAGGTTCAATAGAACGTTCCACAGTGCCCTTACCTTTGCAGAAGGCTAGCACGTGGGTTCCGTTAAAGGGAGGGTGGGGCATTTTTCTAGTATGGACGCAGCCTCCAGAGCCCTCATGGCTGGGCTGTTTGCATCCAGCAAGGCATCGGAGACTGACAGGCAAGTATTCCTGAGTCCGGCTCTTGCCCCACTCAAGGACTTAAGGTGGGATTGCTGCTTAGAAACACCGTGGACTTATTACTAATTCCTCTGGCACTGGTTGAGTGGGTCTGGTCCTAAGAGCTTTCTTAATGCACACAGTCGACAGCGGGAGGTGTTGCTGCAGCCCCCACTTCACAAATGAGAGAGGCGAGACTAAGAAGTGAGTCACACTGAGACCTCCAGATTTCCACGCGAGCATCCTGCACCCACTGCCGGTGTGGATCTCAGTAGCCCCACGAGAGCACACAGCCGGTCAGCAGGAGTGGGTCAGGTCTGCCTGGCTCCAGAGTACAGGTTCCTGGCCACTCTGGTCCAGGTGGGAGTCCCGGCTGCATCAGCGTTCTGCTAGCCCCGGGCCCCTGGGCCACGGGCACCCTTGGTGTCCTGCTCTCCCCCAGGAGGCAGGCAGCTGGCAGAGCCTGCCCGCCACCCATCCTTGCGCTTTGGCCTTGTCACTGACAGCCTACATGTGCGTCTCCAGAGGTCCTTGGCCCCACTCACTGCCCTGGAGAGCAGGCAGCATGTCACTAATCAGATTCCCGGGCCTGTCCCCTCGTGGATTCCACGGGGCTATTTAAAGAAATACCAGGGAGCCTGTCGGTCTCTGTACTGTCTCTGCAGGCTGTGTAGGGCATGTGGGGTCCTCCACAGGAGACCCTGGGGCAGGTGGGAGACGGGAAGGGAGGAGGAAGTCCCCCTCTCCAGCCCACCCACACTGCAGGAGCCTGGGCAGGGCTCGTGGTCACTGTCCTTGTGGTGCCTTCCACTCACGGCCGCTCAGCTGCTAAGACGTGGCTTGGTCCTGGCACTGCCTCCTCCGTCTGTCCCCTGCCGCCCGCCGCCTGCTGGAGGCTCACCATGGCCTGCACATGCCGTCCACTCCCACCCCACACGCAGCACACCTGTGGCTACCTGCTTCATTCCAAAGTCAGCCCAGCTCCAAGGCTCTGGTCACCGACACCCCTCACCTTCCTCTGCTTCCCGTGCTGTGCAGAAACTTCTTAGTTCAATATCATCCCATTTGTCTATTTCAATTTTGTTTCCTGGATTTGTGGTGTCATATCCAAAATATCCTTGCCCATACCAAGGACTGGAAGATTTCCCTGTTTTATTTGGGTAGTTTCATAGATCCAGGTCTGAGGATTGGGTCTGATTCATTTTGTGTTGATTGTTGTAGAGGATGTGAAAGATGGGTACGGTTTCAGTCTTCTGCATGTGGATTTCCAGTTTGCCCAGTGTCGTCCTTGAAGAGGCTGTCCTTTCTGTAATGTAAGTTTTGACCCCTTTGTGGAGAATCCGTGGGCTGTAGATGTGTGAGTTTCTCTCTGGAATCTCTACTCTGTTCCACTGGTAGATGTGTCTGTTTCATGCAGCCCCATACTGTCTGGGTCGCTACGGCTCTAGAGTATCTCTTAAAATCAGGCAGTGTCATGTCTCCAGCTTTGCTTTTTTCAAAACTGCTTTGGCTTTTCTAGATATTTTATGCTTCTATATGGATTTTAGGATTTTTTTTCCTAATTCTATGGAACATCATTGATATTTTGATGGCGATTACATTGAATCTATAAATTAGTATGGACATTTTAACAATATTTCATAAACATGGGAGATATTTTCATTTTTTATGTCTCTTTCAATTTTTTTCATTAGTGTTTTGCAATTTTCATAGTAGAGGTCTTTCATTTCCTTGGCTAAACTTATTCCTAGGTATTTCATTTTTTTGTTACCTATCCTGAATAAGAACACATTTATGATCCCAGAGAAATGAGGGCAGATGCCCTTGTCTTGTTCTGGATCCTAGAGGAAATGATTTCAGCACTCCCTACTTGTGATGTGGGCAGTGGGTGCTTCATAAGCAGCCTTTATTATTCTGGGGTATGATCCTTCCGTGCCAGTTTTTTTCAGGATTTTTACCTCAAAGGGATGATGAATTTTGTCAATGCCTTTTCTGCATCTATTGAGCTGATCATCTGGTTTCTGTTCATGTGAAGCACTGAGCTTATCCATTTGCATGTTTTGAACCCACCTTTGCTTTGCATCCCTGGGTTAATCCAGGATCATGGTGAATGATATTTGGGATGTGTCATTTGCTACTAGTTTGTTGAGAACTTTCTGCATTTGTATTCATTAGGAATATTGGTCCAAAGTTTTCTTTTTTTGTAGTGTCCTTATCTGGTTTTGGTAACAGGGTAATGCTGACCTCACAGAATGAGTTTGGAAGAGTTCTCTCCATTTTGATTCTTGGACAAATTTCAGAAGAATTGACATTATTCAAAGATATGTGAAAATTCATCAGTAAAATCATTTGGTCCTGGTTTTTTTATTCATTGGTAGACTTTGTATTACTGATTCAATCTCTCTGCTTGTTATTGACAAATTCGCATCTTTTATGTCCCCATGGTTTGATTTTGTAGGTTACATATATCCAGAAATTTCTTCATTTCTTCTGGGTTTTTCGATTTGTAGGCATATAGTGGTCCATACACTGATCCTTGTATTTCTGTGGTGCTGGTTGCAATGGCTTTTTTTCCATCTCTGATTTACTTCACTTGGGTCTTCTGTCTCATAGTTAGTCTAGCTAAAAGCTAATTGGTTTGCTTATTTTTTTAAAAAACCAACTCTTCATTTCACTGATATTTGTAATTTTTTTAGTCTCTATTTTGTTTATTTCTGCTCTTCGTTATTTTTTTCTAATTTTGGGTTTAATTTGTTCTTATTTAACTCCTTGTGATTCATTGTCTGGTTATTTATCTGAATTCTTTTGATTTTGTGATATGGATACTTATTGCTATGAATCTCTCTCAGTGCTGTTTTTATCATAACCAGAAGTCTTGCTATGTTGTTTCTGTTTTCATATGTGACAAAATTTTTCAAATTTCACTTTTATTTTCTTCAATGACCTGCTTTTGTCTAAGTGTATGCTATTTCTATGTATTTGTATAATTTCTAGTTTCTTTTGCAGTTGATTTCTAGTTTTATTCCACCAGAAAAGGTTCAGGATATGACTTGCTTTGTGCTGTAGTGTATGTTTTATTCTACAGAAAGTTCCATGTGCTTGTAAAAGGCAGCTATGGGATCAAATGTCCTGACGTGTTTGTCTGTTCAATTGGCCTATAGTATAGTTTTAGCTCTGATGTTTCTTTGTTGACTTTTGGGGGGTCTGGATGATCTGTACATTGAAGAAAGGGGATCACCGAAGTCCTCAAGTATTATTGTGTTGGAGTCTCTCTACCCCCATTAGATCTGATGGTTATTTTTTTAATAAAATTGGGTGCTCTGGCATTAGGTGCATATGTATTTATGATCGTCATAACTTCTTGTTGAATTAATCCCTTGATCATTATATGGTGACATTTTTGTCTCCTTTTACAGTTTTTGTCTTAAAGTCTGTTTTGGCAGATATGAGTACAGCTGTTCTGCTCACTTTTGATTTCCATTCACATGAAATATCTTTCTCCATTCTTTTGCTTTCTGTGTGTGTGTGTGTGTGTGTGTGTGTGTGTAAAAGTCATTGGTGAAGTGAATTTCTTGTAGGCAGCATATTGTTGGGTCAATTTTTATCAATTCAGCCAGTCTGCATCTTTTAATTGGGAAATTTAGTGCATTTATACTCAAATTTATTATTTATGTGTAAAGACTCATCATTTTGTTGATCATCTTCTAATTGTTTTTAATAATCCTTGTTATTTTCTTCCTCTCTCGGTCATTTTTGTGCTCTGGTGGTTCACTGTATTGACAAGGTTTGATTCTTTCCTATTTCTCTTTTATGCATCTGCTTTTCTAGTGAGTTTTGTACTTTCAACTGTTTTCATGATGGTAATTGTCTTTCACTTTTGGATGTAGGACTGTCTTAAGCATGTTTTGTAAAGTGAGGCTGTAGTGATGACTTTGCTTAGTTTTTTCTAGTCTTGGAAGTTCTTTGTTTCTTCTTCACTTTTGAAGGATAGTTTTGCTGGGTTAATATTCTTTGCTTACAGGCTGGTGTTGCGTTTCAGCGGTAGAACACTTGCCTCACATGTGTGAGACACTGGGTTCGATTCTCACCACCACATATAAACAGATAAAGTCCATTGACAACTAAAAAAATATTTTAAAAAATATTCTTTGCTCACACTTATTTTCTTTTAGTACTTGGAATGTGTTACTCTATTCCCTACTGGCTGATAAAGTTTCTACTGAGAAATCTGTTCTTAGTATAGTGGAGATCCCTTAATGCAACGTGGCTCTTTTTCTTTCCAGCTTTTAGAATTCTCTCTTTGTCTTGTATTGTGTGTGTGTGTGTGTGTGTGTGTGTGTGTGTGTGTGTGTGTGTTGCTGGGGATTAGAAGCCAGGGCCTTGTGTATGCAAGGCAAGCACTCTACCAACTGAGCTATACCCCCAGCCTCTGTCTTATATTCTTAAAAGTTCATCATACATCCTGATGAAAATCTTTTCTGGCCATGTCTATTTGGGGTCCTATAGGCATCCCATTTCTGAATGTCTATCTTTCCCAAGATTAGGAAGTGTACAGCTATTATTTCATTCAATATGTTTCCTATGCACATTTCCATTTTCTTACCTTCAGGCATCCTCAAAATGCAAATATTTGGTTGTTAAACAGTGACCCAAATGTCTTAAAAGTTCACTTAATTCTTTTTTCTTGTGCCTGACTGGGCCATTTCAAATGATATGCTTTTTATTGACAATTTCTCTTTGATTCTTTTTCAAGTTTACTGCTGAATTTTTCATTAATATCATGTTTTGTTTTCATAATGTTATTAAATTTTCTCTATTCTCTTGAATTTCATTTGGTTTACTTTGTAATTATTCTTTTAAATTCTTTATCAGGCATTTTACCAATATCCTTTTCTTTGAGATCTGTTACTAGAGAGTTACTGTGTTCTTTTGAAGATGTCATGTCACCTTGGCATTTTGTATTTTCTGTGACTGTTGCGTTTTTGCACTGATCAAGCCGTTGTTCCTAGCACTCTCATAAAGCAGCTTTCATGGTAAATTCTCTCATACGGTCTTGCTGTAGCTTTTTCAGCTGTGATGGATGGATTTTGGCACAGAGAGGGTGGTCAGAGCTTGTCTCCAGGAGTCATGTGAAAGGGGGATACTCTAGTGGACCAGGCAGGTCTGATACACACAGAAGTAGGGTGGGGCACCAACTGTGTGACTCTCTGGCCCTGGAAGGAGAAGTACTGGACAGATAGCCCACAGTGGGTTCCTCAGTGGCTGTAGTGTGTCCTTGGAGCAACAGTGGCTCATCTGTTGGATGGACTGGGGTGGCAGGAGTAGGAAGCCTGGAAAGCATGCACAGCGCCTTACATGGTTAGGGCTAAGAAGTTCAGGATGACCATGGAGGCCACTGAAGTTTGGGCCAATTAGGACAGTAGCTTGGCCAGCCACATGAATTGGCAGCTGCAAGGACAGTGACATAACTGCCTGCATATGTGAAGGAGAGTAGAGGCTCAGCTGAGTACATGTCCCAAGTGGAGGCAGCTCAGCTCATTGTGTGGCTTGGGTGATCACAGCAGTGGCTTGATGATTTGAATTATTAACATTGGTATTTTGTTATTGTTCTGATTCAACAAAGTCTCTAGCACCTGTCTTCTCTCACAAGGGACGAATACCTATGTCACCAGCTAGGGACTCTGCAATTATGAAACCCCAGGGCATGTCTCTCTTGCAGCTCTTTTTGAGCCATTATTATTTGAATACGAAACACTAAGTGGCATCTATTGGAAGCCATATGCACTGTCTGTGGAAAGGAGTGAAGAACTTTTTATTGTTATTATTTCAATTGCTAGACATTTCATTGTAATGAGAGAAATCACAGGCCTGAGCTGAGACTTAATCTGGTATTTTGTGCTGTGGTAAGGAATATTTTTCCCTCCTAATCTCTACTTAAGGAGTAAGTAAGAGTGCCTCTATCCATTGCTGGGAACAAAAAGCACAAAAGGATTCAGAAAGTAATAACAAAGATAAATAACTCTGCAATAAAATTTCGGCTCCAGTAATTTCCCATTTATATTTCTCACTGAGTCATGCGGTCCCAAGCATTGCACTTGCGCTGTCTGAGCCGCATCGTGCAAAGCCGCGTCCTATCTACTGCTTCCAGAGGCTCCGAGTCCAACGCCCCCTGCACGGAGCATGGTGGCACAGTTGGGCAGTTACATGGCTCACACCCACCATAGGGAGTCCTGTGGATGTCATAGTCCTCCCTAAGCCATCAATCTCAACATCTTGGAGGAAATGAATTGTCATTCAACTCCTCTGAGCAAAGGGGGCCTCTGCTGCTCTGGTGTCACTCACTGTCGGGAAGCCAAATGCTGTAGTCTTTCTGGGTGCAACCAATGATACGGTTGGTAGCCAGCACGTGTGGGCCCTGGTTAGTGAAGCAGTCAGGAGCATTGGGCGACCTTAGGGAATGTTCCAGAGAGAAAGGGGGGTGAGAAGGTGGAAGGGAGGGAACAAGAAGAGGGGCTTCCTCAGGCTGCACTAGGAAGAGCACCACCCCATTCTTGAAAGAAACGTCCCTCTCCCTCTTATTCTTTCTCTATTTGTGTCTCTCTCCATTTCTGTGTGCATCTCTTTCCACCTCTTTTTCTACATCTTTCTCTCTTCCAGTCTCCCCCCGCCCCATATCTTCATCTCTCTCTCCATCTCTGGCTTCATTTCTTTGTCTCTCTCTGTCCCTGTCTTTTTAATCTCTTTCTCCCTCTGTCTCTATATCCCTCTGTGTCTCTTTCCCTCTCTTTCTCTGCTCTCTCCTTCTTTACCTCTCCTTCCTCCTTTTCCTTTTCCCTTCCACATCTGTCCTCTCTCCCCCATCGCACTCCCTTTCTCTCTCTCCCTTCTCTCTCTATTCTACTCCCACTTCACTCCTCCTCTCCCCTTCTCTCTCTTCCCCTCCATTGCCTCCATTCTGGGTATTTCTCTCTCTGAACTGGCCTGAACTAGAAGCCACAATGATGCTCCAGGGTCCCACCTAGGTTAGCACCCCAGGTGCCTGTGGTTCCTCCCAGGACCTGTGTCCACCTGCAGTGGGCAGGTGCTGAGCACAGTGGGGTGCGGTGGGTACCTGAATGCTCTTGGAAGCCTCCCTGCTGTGCAGATGTCACTGAATGCAGCACTTCTCCAGCTCCACCCACCCAGCTGCCAAGCCCACAGGCTCTCTTGCCCCTGCCCCTTCCTCTGCCTCCTTGGCTCATTGGCCCCCACTGTGGGTCTTTAAAATACTTGCCATGCACAGCTTCTGGCCTCACCAGGAGTTGAGTGTCTGCTATGCCCAGCACCCATCCAAACTGCTCTCCCTCTGGACCTCAGGTCTTGGACTTCCTCTCTTCCACCTCCTCAAATTACACCAGGTCTCTTTCTTGTGTGAGCTTACAGAATCCTGTTTGAAAAATTATCTCTGTGTGGCTGCTTATTGATTGGTGTGTGTTAGTTAGGATCTGCACACACACACGCACATACCTGACCACCCATTTGTCTACCAGCTCTTGGGGCAGGTCCCAGTCTGCCTTCCTCTTTGCATCTGCACTGGATTGACAGTGTCCCTCAAAGACGAAAGGCCTTCCCTGAGCTCAGAACAGAAGCACACTTGCAAACCAGGCCATCACAGATGCACATAGGGAACAATGACCCAACTTCCACCTAGTGCTACTTCATGAAAGGGACATCTGACACCCAATGTGTGGGAAGACTGTCTAGAATAAAAGTCCCCTCACTGGGCCTTGGCCAAGGCCACTGCTTCTGTCCTTATGTTGCCATCGTTGGCTTTTTTGAGGGGAGGGGTGTCATGTAAGTAAGATTTTACATTCTGGAAAAAATTTACATTCTCAGAAAAGTTTCAAGAATTATGGAGATGTCCTATGTCCCCCTCACTCAGCATCTTCCCTAAGCCTGAACTAGGAAATTGAGGCTGGTGCTGTAGCTCAAAGGTACAGCACCTGCCTCGCATGTGTGAGACCCTGGGTTTAAGCCCAGCCTCACAACACGAGCAAACAAAACCTAAGAAATTAACACTGATGTGATCGTTAGAACTTCTTGGCCCTACATTTTCAGTATTTCATCACTCGATTGCTTCAGTCCACAGATTTGTGTCTGGAAACCATTGTTTCAATCTCCCCTGAATATGTACATCATGTACAAATCTCTATTTTGACAGTTACCCATCTTGTTTCTGGGAAGTTGAAAATTAAAACTGGCTTCCATTTCTGGGCAGGACCTACAGTTCCATCAGGAATTTTTAAGCATCCAAGTATCATGCCCTAGATTCCACAGTCCATACAAGTAAAGATCAAGTCACCATGTTCAAGTGTATGCATGACATATGGTGTACACAGATGTAGACATTGCACACCACACGTTTTAGTCAGTTTTTTCTCTGTTGTGAGCAAAAGACCTGAGAAGAATAATTTCAGAGGAAACATTTACTTGGGGACTTGCAATCTCAGAGGCCTCAGTTCATAGAGAGCAGACTCCATTCCTGGGGCCTGAGGTGAGGCAGCGCATCATGGCAAAAGCGTGTGGCTGAGGAAAGCGGGTCAGGACATCACACCAGGAAGCTGAGAGAGAGCTCCACTCAGCAAAGACAAAATAGGTACCCCCAGGTGCAGCCCCAGGGAGCCCGCTCCTCAGCCACACCTGCCTTCTCGAGGTCACCACCTACTTCATCCCCATCAGGGCTTGATGCACTGATGGGGTCAAGGCTGGCGTCACCCCGTCACTTCACCCCTAACCCTTCTTGCACAGTCTCCCACTTGGGCTGCAGGACACCTCACACCTAAACCCTAACACAGCAGGATGCATGGTATGTAATATGCACAAAAAGGCATCAGTATCAGTTCAATCAACAGTCTCATTAAAATATACAGCGTAAGGTTTGGCTATTTAAAATATCCAAGGTATTATTGGATTTTGAGTTGTGCTGCTGTGGTTGTAACTTAACCTTAGGACGTGTTCATCATCTGCAAAGAAACCTCAGCGCCCCTGTCAGTCTTAGGGTCCTCACTAGGGTCCTCACCCACAGCCCCCCAGGCCCCCAGCAGCCCCTTGGTCTCCGCGGGTCTGCCTGTTCTGGACACCTCATCTGAATGGAGTCACACAACAGTGGCCTTTCCAGCCTCGCGGCTTTCACTTAGTGTGCAGCCTGGGGACTCACCCAGGGTGCATCATGTATCAGCACCACCTTCCTTTTCACGACCAAATAGTATTCCTTGGTGGTTACACTCACCATCAGTTAATGCCATTTGGGTTGGTGACACTTGGGGCTTTCATCACAATCCTGCTATGACTGTCCTATGAGTTGAATTTCATCAAACATGGAGATAAAGTGGAATACATTCCAAGACAGAGCGGCAGCCACAGCCTTGGAAGGAAAACTTGAGACGTGGGTGGCACGAGGAGCTCTACCGACAGGAACCACAGCTGGGAGGGCGGACCTCAGAGGCCTGCCACACACAGGCTGCGACTCGCTGAGCTTCTGCGTGGATGGTTTCACTTGATCCCTCCACAGCCCTGTGATGGTTTCCTCAACTTACAGATGGGGACACGGGCTTGTCCAAGATCACACTCTAGAGGGGATGGAATCAGACTGGAACTCACTGTGTCTGCCTCCAAAGACCATATTCTTAGCAGGGACACTGCGCTGGGATCCTGGAGGGGATCTCAAGCCAGGGAGAAGTGGCCCTAGGTGAGGGCCATGGGAGGAAGTCACCAGAGTGTGACTAGCTGTCACCCCTGAGCTGGCTGGTGAAGCAGATATGGGTACCGCCCAGTAGCAAGCATCAGCCTGGGAGGCAAGCTCACATAGTGGGGACATTGTCATAGGTGAGGAACACTCTTGGGGGCACTGATGAGGCCAGTTTGTTCTGTTGCACAGTCTGAAGACCTGCTTCAGGGCCGTGGAGCCAAACTGCACAGCCCAGAAGGACGTGTCCAGCAGGCACTGTAGGAGACTGCTTGGCCCTGGCGGATGGTGCCAAAGCAAACTTGGCAAGTCAAGCCACCCATAGAGGAGCTAGTGTGTTCCACCTGGAAGTCTTCAGGAGGCTGCTCTGCTCTCTGCTGTCTGGCCCTGGGGGCTTCTGTTCAGTGGGCTTGGGTTTCCCTGCAGCCTCTTCTAGCCGTTGCAAAAGAAAAAAACAGGCCTGGTGGGCCCTCCCAGCTGCGGAGCAAGTGTCACGCTTCCTGGCCACCCACAGACTCACAGAACTGGGAAGCTGCCAGCCCCCAGCCTGCCACTGGAGTCTCTCAGGAGGCCGCCTGTCTCCTCAGGCTGCCACTAGCCTGCCCTGTCTGCTGCATGTCACTAGGACTCTGCCATGTGTGGTGGCCCTGCAAAGCCCAAGTGCTTAGCAGGAGCAGGCAGGGGACGCGCAGACCTACCAGCATGACCTCAGGGGGCAGTGCAGGTGCTGAAAGGCAAATTGGAAGCCAGGCTCTGCCTTGACCAGGACAGCAACCCACCCCAGCCCCCTTCATAGGCTGCGCTGTTGGGCTATGCGACCAGGACCAGGCAAAGGTGCAGACGGCCACGAACTTCAGCCTGGGATCCCTCCAGATCAACATGGGACTGGGGCAGAGACAGCTCACCACCATCACCCCAGTGGACACACAGAGACAGCTCACTACCATCACCCCAGTGGGCACAGAGACAGCCCAGATTAGCTTCTGCAGAATCTGTGTCTCTCGGGATCCTTGTCTTGGAGCCCGGCTGCCCAGCCAAAGGAGCCTCACGCGTAGTCCTGCCTTGGGGGGCCAAGGCCCTGACCAGCAAGCTCTGGCTGCCCGCCCTGGCTTCCTAGCCATGAGAGCCAGGCACCTGGCAGATCCACGAGCTCACTGGAGTTTCAGATGCTGAGCTTGGGGCGGTGTGTATTTAGCGACGGGCAGCCCGCTGAGCCAGTGCGCGGGATGGGGAGAGGGATGGGGAGAGCGAGCTCCGCACAGGGGCCCACGCACCCAGCTGGGGGAGTGATGGAAACCGGGAAGCACTGGATTCCTCGGGCTGTCTGGGACGGTCTCAGACGCAGCGTGGCCCCGTGGGTATTCAGTAGTCCCCTGCCTCGGGGAGAAGCCCACCACGCCAGCCCACCCACGTGGACTGTCCTCACCAGCTGTCACAGGCCCCGTGCACATGGCGTGCCCAGCACTGCCCCAGCGGGGTGTTTTGGGAAGGGCTCTGTCAGCTGGGGACAGGGGGCATGATGAGGGCGTGGCCGTCCTTCCTGTGGGGGGCAAACGCACCAGGGCGGGGGCCCGCTGAGCGCAGAGCCAGAATCGCCTCAGAGTTCAAGTGTCTGTGTCTGTTGTTCAGCCAAAGTGGAGATGGAGATCTACCACAAAGGAAGACACTTGCCAAGGTTGAAATGACGACTTCCGTTTAGTGTTCAGACCTTTCAGGGAACGCCTAATCCCCACAACAATCCCATCATGTGCCAACCTGACCTTATACACGAATTTGAAAAAATGCAGAAGTTCCACGAACTGAAGCCCCAGGGGGATGATGAGTCGCCCAAGCCACATGGCCCAGGGTGGGAGACCAGTTCTGAGCCCAGATGGTCTGACTTCCTACTTCTCTCATGAGCACCTCGGAGATGCATTAACTTCTTACGTTCTGTTAAACTGAATTTTAATCGATTAGGGTTTATTTAAACTGCAACTGTGTATATAATTACGTAAACTTTGCAACATAAACAAATCTAAACACACCAGACTGCAGGGAAACATCAGGCCTAAACAAAGCTCATCGCATACGCGAGTGATCCGAGGACAGAAAGGACAGTGCCTGCCAGCCTCCCGCAACCGCAGGCCCCTGAAATCGCGCTGTTGAGCAGGAGCTGCTCTGAAGCCACGAACGAGTTAACCGAAGACCACGTCTCCCAACACAGAAGCACACGGCACCAGCCAGCATCACCCGGCGAGATGGCTATCTGTCTGTTTATTCCTCATGCTTGTAACGGTGGTTGCTATATGTGTTTTTTATTGAAGGAGCTTTTTTCATAGATAACTTGATACAAATTATTTGAAAAAAAAATGCATTTTGTTATTACTTGGAATAAGAAAAGGCAATCATGTTGGAATGAAATGTAGATAAAAAATGAGATCATAGAACAAAGGATATGGTATTTGGCGATTTAAGCAGAGCCACTTGCAGGTAGGGGGTTCGTGAGCGGGCTGAGAAGGACTGTAGAGCTGATGTTCCTCTCCATCTACCATGCACTGGGCAGATTTTACACCATCCTGCATTTTAATGGAGAGATTAAATGCAATGCATAGCTCGTAGAAGAAAACATGCCCTTCCAGGAACGTCCCTGAAGAAGGCATCCCAGTGGGAGAGACCAGTGTGCCGATTCCTCAGTCAGCAGCACTTGCTCCTTTCTGCCCTGCTCCCTTGGTAGGAGAGATGCTTCCTGAGTGTCTTCTGTGTTTGGGGGGAAGGGCACATGCCAGAACTCTGGCCACTGAGGTGTTAACAGGAGACTTCTAGGTGCTGGGACTTCTGAGATAGAAACAGTTGGAAACTTACTCATACTTTCCTGGATGTCAATAGAATGCCTGGAGCTGTGGCAGCCATTTGTTAGCACAAGGAAAAGATTTGCAGAGATGTTGACACTTACATTGCTGACTTGCTGCCTGTCTCCAGAGTTCTCGTCATTTTAGAAAAATAAACAATGAGTTATTTAGGCCACACTGAGCACAGCTTCTGTGTTTTATTTGGTTTTCACCAAAAAGCATTTCTAACTTGTGTTTCTCTTGTGTTATATGAAAGAAGTACAATGGATATTTATTCTTCTCAATGCTGATAATGACAGAAATAGGAGGATGGGTATTTGTTAAAACAACAGACAAATAGAACCATAGAAGAAATACTTTAGATGCTTAAAGGTGACTATTATTGGCAATAAAAACAGGGTACGTGCCTTCAAGATACTGGGAAAAATGGTCAAAGATAATGTGATCCACAGAGCAAAGAAAGAAAAAGCCAAGGGAAATAAATACAGGAGAGGAGATGTCAGGAAGACCAAGCGCAGCATGTCCAGCAGGCTAAACAATCAACGGGATAAACTTCTTATTAAATGGAAAGGCATCTCCCACCGGCACACAGGTACCCAGCAAGAAGTCTGCAGGATACATCCATGTGCAGGGGAGGGAAGCAGGAGCCAGGAGCCCTCACCGCGTCACCAAACACACGTCTCAGCAGAGGCTGAATGATAACCCAAGACAAAGGAGGAGAGAGGCCTGGAGAGAGGCCCAGGACGAAACCCATGGTCCCTCTGGACAGCGCTTCCTAGGAAACTTGGATCAGAAGGAAAGTCACATCATAGTAAAGAACAGCTACCTCCAGGCAGCGACGCTCATGGAGCTTCATCAGCATTGATCAAAAGGTAAGGGGCTCGCTATCCGCACGCCCATTATTCTAGGAAAAGAAATTCAACATTCTCACGTGATCGGTTGAAAAGTGGAATCAAAGAGGATCACCTCCACACCCGAAGATGCCCATCCGGGAAGAAGAGGGCAGCTAAGCTGTTGAGGGGCCGAGAAGGAGAGCTCTACGTGATCTGGGGAGAAATACTGGGCCGGCGAGTTTCTTCACCCACAGCGACTCGTTAGGAAAATATAATAAAGATTCCATGCGAATGACCAGCAGATACAGCTCCTCAGGATGAGCTCAACAAGCAACACCGGGCTTCCAGAGAAGCAGGATAAAACTTCACTGAGAGAAGATGGTGAGACGGAGGAGACAGGCAGGCCGTCCCCAAACGAGCAGTGTCGTGACACAGCAGACCTTCACAAATGAAAGTCTGGGCTTAATGGATCCCAATCAGAATCCAACAGGAGGCTTTGAAGCATGACATCATCATGAAGTTCATCAAGGAGCATGAATCTAGCAGAGCAGCAGCAAAGCTGGGAGAGGGAGGGAGTGACAGGAGAGGAGGGGGCCAGCGTGCCACAGAACGGCCCCCTGTCACTGGCCATCAACGCAGTGCTCCCGGTGGGGCCTGAATCCAGAGCAAAAGCCAGCGCAGTGAGTGACGGGCGACCTGGGGCGTGAGCAGGGGTGTGTCCGCGGCCCCAGGAGCATCCCCAGCTCACATGCAGTAAGGGCGACATGCCCACCGTGAGCCTTCTCAGTGAAGAGTGACGATGACAGCGAAACCCACCTAAAGAGCGGCTGCCTCAGTGGCGGGCACGCCCGGAGCGCCTCTGGGCGGGAACGGGGTCTAAGGTGGTTCAGGTGTGCTGGCGAGCAGAGCCCAGAGGGAGCAAGAGCGAGGGGGACGTGCGCATTCTGTTCTTATCACAGGAGCAAGGACACCAGAGGCTCTGGCAAAAAGGTGGTTAGAGCTTAAGGCTTGGAGAGTCTCACAGGAAAATGCAGATGCTCCAGCCCCCGGGGGTGAAAGAAATCCCTGAGGACAGGCTTTTCTCACTTAGAAGCTTGGAGCTGTGTTGAGAGCCAGGAGGGTGCCTGGGGTCGAGTGGAGGTGGAATGGAAACCCAGGAACCCAGAGCGAGAAGCAGCCACAGCAGCACGCGGGCGCGGGGTCACAGCTCAGGGGAGAAGGGCCTGAGAGGCACCCAGCCAGGAACAAGCGGAGGCGGGGGATATTCACGGCAGGGGTTAAAGATGGATGCCTAGGGCTGCACCAGGCCCTGCCTGCGATTCCAATAAGCCAGAGGTGGGGAGAGGCGGTGCGGGAGGAGCACCGGAGGCCAGGTCCCATGCCTGTGGCTTCCTGAGAAGGCTTGCTCTGTGGTGGTTAGCCGCTCAGCAACCCCATTCTAGAACTCAAAGGGAGGCTGCCAATGAGCCGGCCAGCAGTCTAAGGCCCGACCCTGCTCCTGAGTACCCCATGGTCTGCGGGAAGAAGGCAGCATGTGACAGAGCTCTGCAAGTGCATGGGACAGTAGTGACAGGGCTCAGGGGCTGAAAGGTGACGCCAGAGCTGTCCCCAGGGGAACAGAGACAGTGACATCTGAGGTGCTACACACACTCAAAAGAGGTGGCAGGGCCACTTCCTCTGCGCGGCACAGCAGGTGTGCAGCCAGGCAGGAAGGCACTCAGACCTAGAGTCTGCAGGCCCTCGGCCACCTGGGAACCTCACCTGGCCTGCTGCCTCCCTCCGACACCACCAGTGAAACCCGTTCCGGGCAGCTGGGCTTTCCACCACAGACTCGGGACCCAGAGGGTCCTGGACGGACTCGGGGTCCCTGAGGCTCTGAGGCTCTGAAATCAGGCACGTTTGCCAACGAAGCTGTTGCTCAGTGTTCAGAAGCGTTTTCTGGGCCCCTCCCTCCCACCTGGAGCCAAGTGGACTCTGGCTCTGCAATACCCCGCCTTGTGGAAGACCTGGAGGAGAGAAAGCCGGGAAGAGGCCTGGCGGGTGCGCAGAAGCAGCGTCCAGGCCTGAGAACGCATCCGCCTCAAGGCGTCACCAGCTCAGATCCTCTCCTGCCAGCAGCAGCACCCGGGATGCCTCCCACACATGTAGTAAGGACCAAGACAGATGTCATGCACGCAGCCCTAGGGACCAAGAAGGGCTGCTGGGAATTGGGCCACTGAATCAGCCAACATCAGCAGGGGAGAGGACCCACTGAGGCACCCTCATCGGGTGACCTCTGAGTGTCTGAGAGCAGAGTGCTGGCTGGACCTTGGTGCTCTGCTTGCACTCCTGGTGCAGTGAGCCCCTGTGCACAGACCCGGGCCCTTTCCTAAAGGCAGGCACTGCTCGGCAGTAGGAATTACAGTAATGTTTTTATTCGTCTAATGATTTATACTATGCAAACATATCCACAGGCATTTCTCAACTAACCAATTACTCTTCATGCCTGAACTACAGGAAATTGAAGGGGCATCAGTGTGTTCACTCTGGCAAAGAGGGGCTGGTTCACAAAGAGCAGACATGGGTGATCAATAAACATGTACAAACAAACAGCTCTGCCTCACTAGTAATCCAACGAGTGCAAATTAAAATAACACTTATTTTTAGCCTGCCGTGTTGGCAGGAATTGTTTTTAAAAGTTAATGCCCGTTTGCTAATTTGCAGAACTTGCCCACTCCTAGGCCCAACGCTATGGCGGGCCCGGCGGGCGCGGGGAGGAAAGGCTGCAGGGCAGTGAGGATGCCCAGCGGCAGACGGGACACTTCAGCAAAGAAACTGTCCAAACATGGAAGGCAAGGGTGGCAACGACTTGGGCGGGAGCCATGTGCTGGTGAGCACTACGGCCGTCCTCGGCCCCTGGGTTTTCATGGGACTTCATAAGCAATTCCTGGAAACAGCGGAATTGAACAAGGCTGAGTGGCAATCCTGGAGAAGAACGCAGAGGAAGGATCCGACTCTCCTTCACCTGCAGGTCAGACGCCACTGGACTAACAGGCATTTTTGCCCTGGGGATGAGAAAATAGAACTTAGAACAAGATAGCACAGGACATCTGGCAGGCCAGGCACGGTGGCGCACACCTGCAGTCCCCGCCACTCAGGAGGCTGAGGCAGGAGATGGCAAGTTGCAATCAGTGTCATCCACTCAGCAAGATCCTCAGCAACTTAGCGAGACCCTGTCTCAAGAGAGAAAATACAAAGGGCTGAGGATGTGGCCCAGTGGTAAAGTGCCCCTGGGTTTAACAACTAGTACA
>PVHX01000891.1:0-69667 GCA_004024805.1 Geosciurus inauris | reverse complement strand
AATAGATATCTTTATTGGGGCAATAAAGATAATCAATGCTAATCAAAGAGTCCCAGAGTGACTGTCAGGTGCCAGGTACTCTTTTGAGGACACTAAGGGGCAACTTCTGCCAACTCTGCAAGGAAGTACACGGGTATGACAGGGAGCCCCTACATGAGCAAGAAGCCCAGTGCAGAGGAGCCCTCCTGCATCCCAGAGCCACCTCCAGTGCCCTGGGAAGGCCTGGGTGGCACTGTGGGATTGTTCTCAGTCACTCTTCCCAGGACACCCCACACCCAAGCCAGGCAGAGAAGCCTGGTGAGCTTGACTCCCTTAAACATCACATCTTTTCTTTGGTAAAAGATGCCACAAGCCACAAAAAAAGACAAATACCAGTCTTCAAAAATGCCTCTGCTGTGCAAATAGCTGGCGATGCGCCCGTACCTAGCATGTGGAAAGCACTCCTGAAACTTAGGAGAAACGCCCTCCAGCCAGGGGAAAGCGGGCAGGCCTTAGGAGGGAGAATGGGAGAGCAAACGGACGATGTGCTCGACTTCCTGAGTGTTCTGGGAAACGCAAATTAAAACAGGAGGCTGCAATTTCCACACATGCAAACTGGCAAAGGTGTCCTCTGACAACACCTGGCCAGGGCCAGGAGGAAGAGTAGCTGAGTGCCGTGTGCACAGGGAGGTTTGAATGGGCTCTGGGCTCCTGGGCCTCTTTTCCTGGTCCCTGTGGGGAAGACCTCTGCACATGCTGCCCTCGCAAGACTTCATTTTTTCCCCTGTGTTTGTAGACACTGCTCAGAGCCTAGCAGAAACTCCCACGCACAACACAATGAGTCATTAGAGGCACAGGGAAAACATTCACAGTATATTGTTAAATGAGGAGGATTTTAAAAATATTTCAGCAGTAAGATCCAAATTTTAAGTAATATACAGAGGTAAAATATGCAAAAGCTATGTGCTAATTAGTCACTATTTACTTCTAATTTAAGTATACTTTCTAAAATACACTCTTTTCTTTCCCTTTTTATATGGTCTTTCAAAAATTTAAATCTTCATGATGAACAGTGTAACTTTATAATTCAAATGTTTTTAATGAATATTTGGCTGTTTTGTGCACATGCACACATGAGACCTTTCGAGATATAAATATATATATATATATATATATATATATATATATATATACACATAACACACACACACTTGTTCGGTTTCCCTCTTCTGGGTTCTGAGCTAACTAAGCACTTTCCCTGCACGGCCTCCAGGCCCCCCTCCCAGCTAAGGCTGAGCGATGAGATGACCAGCTCCACACCCCAGCCAGGACTAGGAACAGGGCCTGGCCGACTCCAGCTCCCTCACCATGCTACTTTATCAATGGCCTGGAAGACACTGGACCTGCAGGAAGACCTGGAGCCCAGATGACCAGATAGAAATGGTGGTCCTAGGAATGAGGGCCTCAGGCCTGCCTGCCTCCTGGCATCAGCTGTGCCAGCCACTTGCTGGTGATCAACTGCCCAGGGAGCATGTACCCGCCATGTTTAAGAGCTCTGCTCCCCAGGCCCATGGCCGAGCTGTCTCCACTCTTGTAGGTCACTCAACTTAGGCTTCCTTGACCACACAACACTCCCAAACTTCTCCATGTAAGCCACATGGCCCGCAGGACCCGGTTCCCCAACACTCCACCCAGGCCACTAAGCCACCATCAACTCTGTCACTCCATGGAGATGAGATGCCCGTCCTGCCTCAGGCCTCTGCGCAGCCCGCTCACTTCCCACCTCTCCTGCGTGTCCACCTTGGGATGGCTGTCTCCTCATCCTTTCAGCCTCCTCAGAGAAGCATGCTCCACGGTGGCCAGGCCAGAGCACCGGGGCTCAGCACCCTCTGCAGCGACGCCCTGCACTGAGCAGCGCCATAATCCCATGCCTTAGTCTCTTCTTCGTCTGCGTCTTCCCTGAGACGAGACACAGCACAAGGGCGAGAACCTGGTCTGTCCTTCGGCACTGTCTCCAGCTCCTGGTACCAGACTGCCTTGGCCATGAAGAGGGCAGGCTGGCCGGGGAGGGTCCCATAGCTCCTGGCGGGTGCAGCAGGGAGAGCAGGTGACCTGCCTGCAGCTCCACTACACGTGAACGTCGCTTTGCCTGTTGTCATTGAACTCAGCTCTTTCTGGTCCCCGGTCTTTCACAGATGACCACTTATTCTTCACCCATGAGTCTGCCCAGCTTAATCCCACTTTCTAGTCAACTGTGAGTATTTCTACCTCACTTCCTGTCCCATGAGGGCGAACAGGCCTCCCCCGCCATGAGGGGGTACTGGAGCCAGCGGGAGGGGCTGGTCAGTCAGCTCCTGACCCTCAGGTCCCTGCTAGGGTCTCCAGGCTGATGGCTGGTCATTGCTTGGGGTGCTCTTTGCCCCAGGAGGTACTGGTCCCTGCCCTCTCATCCTGTCCCTGCCCACCCCACCTGCAGGGCTTGAATCAACCCCAGAGTGTTCCTCAAGGCTTGTGCTGGCCTTGGTACATGGGAACACCCCTCAGGTTCTGTCCTGAGTGTCACAGAAACAGGAAGGTACTCTCTGTCCACATCCCTTCCCCTTCCTAAACAGCCTCTAGTCCCAGCTCCCCCCACCCTTTGTTCCCATCTGCCTCTCAGTCAGGGGCACCTGCTTAGCACAACTCCCTGCCAAGGACCTACTTCTCCATCCTGAGGTTTCTGCAAAACATAGCCCCTTTGTTTTTCTCACTCACATAAAATCCAATTTTTACGAAGAAAAAGTGTTTGGCTTTGCCCCATTACCTTTCCATGGGCTTCCAAATCCCAAAGATGCTGCTGCCAAAGGGCCCCTACAGGGCTGAGCTCATCTCCACCACAAAGGAGCATGTGGAGGCTCTGGGGGCTCCACGTCATCGCCAGTACCTGCTGTGGTCCTTTCTCATGGTCACTAGTGGGGACCGTGGAATGGCATTGTGGTTCTCTGCACATTCCCCAGGGGACTCAGCTGCTAAGTACCTATGTTCTGTTTGACAATCAGGCATCTTCTCCGGAGATGCGACTGGTCATGCTGCTCACTGGCTTTTCCACGGAACTGGCAGTCTTTTTAGTAAGTTGCAGGAGTTGGGCATCCTCTGACCCTGAACATGGGTATGCCCTCTGACCCTGCACTGCACGTTTGGCTGCGCATCCAACAGGACTTCACACTCACCAACACACACACGTCCCACCACAGTGCAGCTCACAGTCCCCACTCGGAGACCCCCCAAAGGCCTGTCGCCAGCAGCACGGATGGGCAGTTGCTACATATTCAAACAGTGGAATATTTTGCAATAATAAGAACCAGTGAGCTGACAGGGTGGAAAACAGGAATGGGTCATGGACGCAGAGTGAAAGGAGGGGCTATGGCTGTGCCACCGGCCTGGCTGTCACAGAGCTCGACGAACCATGCCCACTAATGCAGGACAGCCCAGTCGGGACCTGGACGACCAGGGGCAGGGGCGGGGAGGTGGCTCCGGTCCTGCCGCTGGACTTGGGTGATGCTATTGTCCCCAGAGCTTGCTCCCCTTGTGCGAATCCACTGAGCTGTGAACTCCAGACTTGTGGGCTTTTCTGTGAGTCATCCATCAATGAGAACTGAAAACCGTAAAGCTGAGTAAAGAAGTGTTTGTTCTGGGCTCTGATTCAGCAGGAAGATACACACTGGCCTCTAAGTGAAGAGCAAGGGCCGCTGGGAAGAACGAGGTGCTGCGAGGCATGGGAACCTGGGTCCGACCTATTTGAGCCTCCCCTCCCTCTGGGTCACACAGCATCCCAGCCACAGCAAGGATGTCATCTGGGGCAATTTTCCCCCCTCCCTGAAGACGTGACAATGCTGAAGACAGTCTGCTTGTCACACTGGAACCACTCCTGCCTGGGGTGGAGGTCATCTGTGAAGAATCTCCCTACCTAGGTGGTCACTAGCGCCCAGGTGGAACCCTGATCTCATCATCATCCTGTTTGGCTGATGGGGATGGGGAAGGTGGCAGGACGTGAATGCCTGAGGCCAGGGCTCAGGAGCAGCAACCACGTGAGGCTGGGGTCCTGGCTTCTGGCCCTACTCTGCCTGCCGCACTGGCTTGTTGTTGGCTGTGTAATTTTCAGACTCAAGGCGACCTGAATGATGAGATTGAAAAGGCTGCAGCCCATCTCTCCCCTGGGAGGTCCTGAGAACCTGGGAAATCCAGTCAAGAAATCAGACAATGAGAACATTTCCAAGAGCACAGAAATGCCCTGTTTTGTGGCTGTTGCTTCAGTTTTTATTGAGAACATGAAGGAAAGATATTATCAGCCAGAAAATATCATAAGCAGCACAGTGTTCGTGCACCGTGTCAGGTTGACATTGTTGAATGAAGTGCCCAAGAAACGGAACCTTCCAGGGTGCTGCAGTCAGGTCTTGAGCCATTTTCCTTTATCATCTGATTATGTTTTCTAGGGGCAAGAAGGAGGGCACCTTTTTCTGAATATACTCTTTTTCTTTCTTTTTTTTTGCAGCTAGAAAGCCCAAACATATCATTACAAAATTACAGCAAGAAGCTCTCTGAAATACTGGTCACTGTATTGATTAATCTGCACATTCAAATGGAGCAAAGACTCTAGCATGGAGGAGCATTTCTGTGCCAGCATCATGGCAGATGGAGCCCCATGCAGCCAGACATGCCCCAGGTGGCAATGTTTTCCCAACTTCTGCCTTCCCAGGTGACATGTCAACACTTAAACAGATGCGGAGTCCACCAGCATCCAAGTGCATTGAGTGCAAAAGGACCAGCTCTGCCCTCACCTGAGCTGGCTCCCTGAGCCCAGCTCTGCACCACCTGGGGTCCAGGCTTAGAACCAAGGCTCTCTTTGGCAAGAAACTCCAGCCACAGCAGTAGTAACTTCATGTCATCTTCTCTTCCTTCTGCCAGCCGACCACCTTCCCTCCTAGCTTAGCAGAAAAGTTTTCTCTTGCTTGCAACCTCAATGAATCTAGCAGGTGCATCTCAAGCAAAGAAGGGCAGGATGTGGGCCCCTGAGGGTCCAAGGCATTAAGTTCTACCTCCATGTTTTAAAAGCTGTTAAATTGGATTTCAGAACAGAAAAAAGAAAAAACCGTCAGGGGCCACCAAGCAAACGAGAGCCACAGCCCGGGCTAGAACCCAAGTGCCTTGTTTTACAAGTTCACTGCCACATCTCTGGTCTCTTTTAACTAGAAACAACAGGAAACCCAACAAAATGCAATAAAAAAGGGGTTAGTTTACCCACATGACAAGAAGTCTAAAAGACGGCTGCCAGCCTCAGCTAAAAGTCTAATGATGTCAGGACTGGGGTTCCCAAGTTTCCTGGGTCTTTCCTTCAAGAATACAAAATGACCCCCACAGCTCCAGAGACCACGGGGGTGTTCAAGAGATGAGAGAGAAGAGAAGGGACACATGGAACAGTGGCTTTCCTCCCCAAAGCCAAAGCTGCCCCACCACTCCCCAGAACCCGCATGTTTGCAAGCAGCCACTCTCAGTGCTAGGAGTCTGAGAGGCTATTTCACTTCTCAGCCTCTGACTGGGACAGGCAAGACACGAGGGGTTCACGACGGGTGTGAGATGAGCCAGCCTCTGTGTCCTCTTCCTGTCCAGAACCCAAGTCAGTTTTGCAAACACAAGATCGTGGCTGCTGAGCTGTGGCAGCTAACACGGGCTATCCCCAGAGGTTCCCACACCACCAGCAGCCTCCTGAGGACAGTGGGTCCCAACCTCACACAAACTTCATACACACACATCCCACTTGAAAGTCATGGGATCTTCAGAGGACTGCGGGAATTCTAGAAGCAGAGCCTTGGAGTCTGGATGAGGGGCACTCTCGTTGTAACTTCTTGAACAAAATGAAATGTGTGGGAAGCCAGGCGTGGTGGCACACGCCTGCAATCCCAGCACTTTGGGAGGCTGAGGCAGGAGGATCACGAGTTCAAAGCAGCCTCAGCAACGGTAAGGCACTGAGCAACTCAGTGAGACCCTGTCTCTACATAAAACACAAAATAGGGCTGGGGATGTGGCTCAGTGGTCGAGTGCCCCTGAGTTCAATCCCCAGTACCCCCTGCCAAAAAAAAAAAAAGAAAGAAAGAAAATGAAATGTGTGAAAATTAAACAAAATGAAAGGCAGTACCTTCACCCCAGGGGCACTTTGTGCAGGTCCTCTGTGGCCAGCTGCCCCGCTCGGCTCTTGGGAAACCACCTGAGCACCTGCGTGCTGCCACTGCGGCATTTCACAAGTCCCAAGCTCGGCTTTGCATCTTTGCCCAGCATCCTGAGAGCTGTTCCGCGTCGACGCAGGCGCTTGTCTTCTCTCTCTCGGGACCGCACAGTGAAGCATCTGCATCCCCACCAGCAATCATGACAGTCAGCCAGGTGTGGCAGAGTAGCCAGCTGGCACCGCGGTGGCTTGAGCAGAGCTTGCGGCACCTGCAGGGATATCCTTCAGCCAGCTGTGGCAGCCCTGGGTACATACCAGCCCTGTGCCAAGCCATCAGTGCAAGGTGGCTCCTGTGGCCCTATCCGCACCCCAGGAAGTGGGGTTCTTACTCCATTTTGTAGGTGGACACAGCAGGATGACACAGGAGAGGAAGTTACTTACCCACTGTCGCACAGCATAGCATAGCAGCGGGTTCCTCCTACATGGTGCAGAATCACACCTGCACCTCGGTCAGCACAGTGGGTGGGTATCTGCCCCGCAGGGCCTGGGATGCCAGATCTTTTTTGCACTTGAAGGAAGACCAGGGTCCCAGCTCCTGAGATCCAACTCATGCGTCCTCTTCTGAGATTTACCACAGAGTTAAACAGCCATGTCCCGCTAGCGGGTTGGGAAACAGAAAGGCTGACTGGGCAGCTGGAATGGGGTTGAGGGAGGACAGAGCCCCATGCGCAGCTCCACCTTCCGGCCCCTCTATGGTCGCCCACCTCCCTGCCTTCTCTGCAGGCCGCCTCCCCTCTGCAGCGGTGGCAGCTGTTGCTGAGCCATTGCACAGAGGTGGGGGTGTTTCCATGCATACCTGGGCTGAGTGTCTGACAGCTCAGGCAGAGCAGCCTCCCAAGACATGCTGGGAAGCAACACCCGCTTTCCCTCCTAGGACCCGGACAATAGAGCCTGGCACACAGCAGGTGCTCAATGAATGCATGTGAGATTGTTTTGATTCCTAAAGCAGCTAGGGTTCCCCACATGCTCTTAAAATCATGGCTGCCAGAATAGAGTTCCATTTGTCTTGAGTCCTTCTGAAACGGCAGCAGTTACTGGCACAGCACAGCAGACCCCAGGCAGGGGGAAAGCCCTCAGCCCTGTGTCACAGAGCTCCCTCCCCTAGTTTCCTGGGAGGGAATCAGGCACGCGTGAGTGGGCAGAATGAGGTACGTACCACAGGGACTCAAGGGCACAGTTTGGGCCACTGCCTCCTGGTGTGAGTGCCAAGGACATTGTGTCTCTTGCTGGACCCTGGGGACTGTGGACTCCTCACTGCTCCATCCCAGTGCTCAGCATTTGTGCACCTGACCCTGGTCAAGGAAAGCTGGCCAGCAGCTGCTAACCAAGTTAGTGGACAGTTGGGCAGCTGCCAGGGTCACTGGGCAGGCGCATTTTCTAGGGTCTTCACACTGACCTGTCCAAAGTGGGAGCAATGGCTCCACCAACGACCTGGCCCTCTCTCCCTGCCTCTGTGCAGTGAGGCCAGTAAGAGTGCCTTCCCCAGAGAGTCCCTGCAGGGGTTAACTGGGCTGAACCATAGGAAGTGCTCAGGTAAAGGGGTGAAATGGCAGCAGCTCTGCCATCTCAGCCGCCATTGCGGGTGCTGGGCCAGGGGTCTGTTTCCCCACCCCTGTGAGCCTTCTCCTGGCTCACAGGCCATGTCTGGGCCCAGCTCATTCCTGTTCTCCACAGCACCGACCTCACTGGAGCTGTGAGACTGTGAACAAGTCAAAGCCCCAATTCTCATCATCCAAGACACCAAGTACAGGTCAAGGGGAAGAGAACCCACCACTGCATGCAGCTCGTAGTAGGTGCTTGGCAACCCTGTGGGAGTGGAAGCTAAGCTCCTTTCAGACGCCACTTACAGTTTCTTTTCCTCTTAAAACTGTCTGAGTTTTAATTCCTTTTCCCTTACACTTTCATGAAAGTCAAGCCAGGTAGAACAATCCATTTATATAGTTAAATAAGCTCTCCATTTAATTGTGCCATCCTGTGCTGGTTTTAAAGGCAGATATGAAGGATGTAGATTTCCAAAACTCAACATTCATTTTTGAATATTGATTATATGCCAGGTCCTGGGAACATGTAATTTCTGAAGATCAATCTGCTCCCAGGGACTCACAGTAACCCTCAGGGAAGGCTGGGGACAGGGGAATCAGGTGGTTACTATGCCAAGAAAGAGATGTGCAGAGGGTGTAGCAGCAGCTGGAGACACGGTACTTGGTGGGCCTCAAAGGTGGAGAGTCTTAAAAGGTGACTAAGAGGTGGCAAGGTGACCTGAGACAGAAGTCACTTGGACTTCCAAAAGACACAGTGAGCTCAGGGACCACAGGTGGCCAGGGAGAGACAACCATCCCCGCCCTCGCTTACCATGCCTGTGCTCTGGGCAGGCATTACGGATCAACCACGGCCCAGAGTTCTGACCCGTCCTCAGAACCCTTCTCTAGATGGAACTGGTGCCTCGTCTTGTCATTGCCTTGTGGCTCTAGTGAGATGGGTGCAGGGCAGGGTGGCGCTGCAGGACGGGAGTGCACTGGACCCAGATGACATGGCATGAGCTGGATGAAGGCTTACAGGGTGCAGGAGCTCGGCCCTTCCCCAGGAACCCTTCTCCAGGCAGTTACCACCAAAGCCAAAACAGGACCTGAGGGGAGCACCGTGGAGTTGAGGCAGGGACGTCATGGTCATTACTGCCTTCTAGCTGGGGTACTCGGCTCCCATCACTTCTTTGGAAAATCTCTCTGGTGTCACTGGGGAGAATGGGTGAGGTGGGGCCTGGGGAGCAGTACAGGGAGCTGGAGGGAGGGTGGGTGAGCCAAGAGCAGTTCCTCCTGCCAGAAGACCCCGGTGACAGCAGGGCCCTGCAGGGCCAGGTGAGCCCAGGAGACGGCACAGGGGAGGAGGAGAGCTTGGGGAGACTGCAGATAGGGGCTTAGGTGGCAAGAAAGCCAATCCAGATAGGGAACCTGGAGGAGGAGGAGTTGCAGGATGTGGGCCTGGGCTTGGGTGGTGCCAGGCCTGGGCATGGGTCCAGACCCCCCAGGTCCTCCCTCAAGCACGTCACTGGGGCTCATGGGATGCAGACGGCAGAGGTGGTCCGTGGGTGACAGCTCTTAAGTCAGAGTACTGGGTCCAACACCGGGCTGGCTGCACCACCTGAGAGTGTCCCAGGTCCCCCTCGACATGCACAGGATGGGACCAGCATCACAGCGTGTGAATGAGAAAACCCACATGGAGCACAGAGAACGTGCCCGGCTCAGGGCGTGTGAATGCAGGGGCACCCACCTCTGCGCCAGGCTTCCTCCACTGCGTGGCTACCTGGGCAGACCCCTTCCTCCCTCTTCGCTGCAGCTGGCTCCAGCCTGAGAGTAAACACTGGCAAGTACTGCAGTCAACATTCCAGCCTCTTTGTTCCCAGAATGCCTCTGGCCACGTGGGGCCTGAACTCAAGGTTCTGTTCCTCGACCCCTGCCAGAGTCCTCTGGCAAGACGGCCCCTCCGCCCAGCCCAGTGGCCATCAGGTCTAGCCAGACACATGAGATGGAGCCTCCCTGTGGAGAAGCAGGGTCAGAGTCGACGGCCTGGATGCATGTGCAGGAGCCGCTCAGCATCCTCGGCCACCACCCACTCTCTGCACATGGCTCCCCCACCCCTACCCTTGCAAGCCCGTCAAGTTCCCTGTGATTTCCATGATAGCCACACTGGAACACCCGCCGTCGCGTTTTTATGATTCCCGGAGAGCTTGCTTTGCTTGTGTGCATTAGTGCTACGGCAACAGCAGAGCAGCTCCATTCCAGCAGCGTGAGCAACTCACACAAAGAAACCCGTTAACTTTAATAACGCCGGTAAAGCAAGCTCTGCCACTGCACCCACAGCAGCCATTGAGGTTGGGAGCTGCAACCAGACTCCTGGTCAAGAAAGGCTCGCAAACGCCTATGTGGGGACATCTGGAAAAACAGAGGCCTGCTCGGGAGGGACAGCACCCTCCAGCCAGGTTTCACTCCTCCCGATTGATTTGTTTCCTTGAAGGGGATTCATCGAGGTCACTCCTGGACCTTTATGCTGAGAGGACCATGCAGGTGGGTGCCTTCCACCTCTAAGAAGATGCATGAAGAAAATGCCCCTCACTGCAAAGGACAGGGTCAGTGCCTCCTCTTATCCTGGGCAGGATGAAATGGGCACAGGGACACTCTGGAGCAGGCACTTGCAACAGGGCCTGGTGCTCCTTCTCATTGGAGGAGGATGGCCATTGGCACGAGGAGCCTGTTGGGCACTGTGCTGGTCTTCGTTACAGGCTTGCTACTTACAGGTCAGTCCCAACTCCAAACCTCCTGTTCCTGTAGATAAAGTCCAGGAAGCCTGGTGGTCAGCAGTCCCCTCCTCCTCCGTGTCCCTAATTTCTGCCCACCTGAGTGGAAAGACTCTCCAGCTCCTTACCAACCTGCATCTGTCACCAAACACACTGGGTGACACCACCCCAGCAGGTCTTAAGGACGAGGCTGTCCTGCCCCAGGACTTGCCATCACTTCCTAATAGATGGAGCCCTGGAAGAGAAACCCAGTGCACAGAGGCCAAATGTCCCCCGCAGCCTTCAGTTCTACAAGGTTGTCACAGTTTGTCATTTCCCATTTGTTCCCTTTGGATAGAGTGTGTTTATTTTGAAGGAGGAAGAGAATGAAAAAAAAAAAAAAAAAAAAAAACAGCTAAAACCTAAATTAGTTCTTCTCCCCTGAAATACACTGACTGGATGCACTGTTGGAAGTTCTCAAAGACTTATTTTCAAAGGGTGAAGTTCTAAAGATTTCAAAGAAGATGGTCAAATATAATCTTTTCTTTTTTTCTTTCTGAAGAATAGTGGATCACAAAGTTATCTGAGTCTTACAGCCAGGAAGGTGAGGAAGCATAGATTTGGGCCCTGGCTTGGCATAAACATAAAAAACACTGCAGCCCACTCATGTGAGCAGCTTAATTTCTTTTTGTCTCATAATTACGGCCCTTCGCCAGGACCTGAGTGACAGGAGAGCAAGGCAACAGCGCCATCTGTAGGAGAAATGTGGCAGCCCAGGAAGGATGCCTGCAGCCCTGCCTTTCAAACAGAGAGGGGCTGGGGGATCCAGTGCCAACAAGCCCCCACTCCTCCCTGGAAGAGCCCAATGCAGAACTCAGTCATCCAAAGAATAAGTGGCTATGATTACTTTGTAGGAAGAGTTAGCAAGATCTATCAGTTTTTTAATTGACCATTTGCTTTTATCTACCAATTATTCCAATTCTCGGCATTTAACCTGTATAAATATCACTCAAGCGCAGAGATAAAAGTCCAAGGATGTTCACTGTGGTGTTCATTTAATGATTGAATATAAAAGCAATTTGAACACTTATTAATAGGGACTGGTTAAATAAATTAGGGCCTTCAGTGGCATGAAAATCTGCACAAATTTTAGCAAGAGGGAGGTACACGTAAAGAGAGCAGGATGGTTTCCACTGTGACACTGAAATTGCAAAAGCAGCCTTGCAGCATTACACAGAACATGGTGATCTGCAAAGGCACGTCCTCCAACAATGTGTAATGCTTAACACTGAAATATATTCATGCCACACCTGGAAGACTATTTCAAACAGTGATTCTCCCAACCAGGACTGTCATGGGAGGGGGTGACGAGGAACTTAACTCTCCTATCTGCACATTTCTGTGTTGTTTCAGTTGTGTAACAAACACAGGCTGGTTTTGCACTATGTCACGTGTGCTCTGGAGGACGCAGTCAAGGAAGCCTCAGAGCATCTCTGGAAGGCTAACCCTCAGAGTCCTTTCAGATTTAAAACATCTTCGTTTGGAGCCGGCACTTGAATGGGCCTGCATTGTCTCCCAGCATCTAATGTGGCCAATGAGAAGTCTAACACTGGCCAAACCCTGCTCCTTGCTTTTCTTTCTGGGAATTTGTGCGTATTCTGCGCATCCTTGGTTTTCTGGAATTTCAACCTCATGTCCGGGGTGTTCTGTCCTCCTTTCTGCAATGCACAGTGGATCCGTTCAGTATCGTGGTTCCCGTCCTCTGCATTTCCTTCTCTACCTTTCTGCTCTTCTCTCCTCCCAGAATTCTTCACTGAGATGTCAATTTTGGACACTCATCCTCCATGCTGCTTCACTACTGTCTCTCATGCTTCTGCTGAGCTCTAGAATTCCTAAAGCCTGAGCTCTGCCCATCTGCTCTTCCGCCCATGCGTTCAGCTCAGTATCTCCAGAATCCCATTCCTCACCCCTCAGCTCCTTGGCGATGTGTTCACATCAGAGGTGCCTATTTCCCCTGCACCTCCAGCGCCCAGGTCTGTGGGCTGCTCCTTGTGTTTGCCAGGCCATCTCTGCTCTGCAAGCTCTCAGTTCTTCTGCTGCCTTTGGGGTTTGTGTGCTGAGGCTGATTTTTCCCCAGAGCTGAGACTGCCTGCCCCTCTCTGTGCCTCCAGCTCCCCGGTCCCCTTCCTGGGCCACATACAGATGCCATGACCTGCAGTGGGGAGGGGCAGGTCTGCTGCCCACCAGGGCCCTTGTGCACCACAGCCTACAGTAACTAGTTTGGCCTCAGGCAAATGCAATTCCCAGGTAACACTCTTAATTTCCAGCCTGAATTAATCCCCCAGGAAAAGCTCCAGGAGCCCCTGCTTGGCCCTTCTGCTCTTGGTCTTCACCATTTCTTGCTCTGGCGCCCGTGGTCAACCCCAGCTCTGTTCCTATGAAAGGCTGATTCCATTTGTTTTCTGTCTTCAAGGTGTTGGCTCTCTGCTAGAGCTTTGGCTTTTTTTTTTTTTGGAGGGAGGCAGAGTTTCAATGTTATTTGGGATAGGATTTGACAAGAAAAATAAATTGATGTGACTGTAGTTATATATCTTCCCCAATTTAAGGAAGGCCAGAGAGTATACTAAGTCACCATTAACCAACACCAAAGCTGGTGTCAGGGGACAGCCTCCCAACGCGGGGCTCATGGGCACAGACAGCCCAGGCCATAGTTACCCAGCTGAACTCTGCTTCTTGGAACTGTTGGATCTGGAGAAATAAGTTAGTATAAGTAAATACAGACATCAAATGTCTGGTCATCGACACCTTATATCAAACTTGGCAACAACTCTTCATTTGCCAAAATAAATGTACTCAAAATGGACAAATTAATACATTTTCTCTTTCTCTCCTCAATCAGTACATGTTAGTCAGTACCTGGTTCCTTGTTTATAAAACCTATAAAATCAGTAAATAGTTAAAAACCTTGTGCTCCCTGTGTGAAAGCCCCAGATGCTCCCTGTGTTTAAACCCTCTCTTCCTGGGCCACACACAGATGCCATGTGTCAAGGCTGAGTTGGGCTTGCCCACTGTTCTGAGCTCTGCATGGGGAGTCTTCAGGATTCTTACTTAATTCCCCTTCATATTCAGTGCTCCTCAAATGGTGTTAAGAGAAGCTCACAGAAATAAATCACTAGCTTAATTTTACAGAATGCTTGTCCTGGTTCACAGCTTGAGAAGGAGCATCCAGACCAGCCTCCATCTGCAGGTCCCCGTGTGGGGCAGACGCCCTGATGAGGTGGGGAAGAGGCCAGGGACCTTTGCTCTTTCTGGCCATTCGTGCATAATCATGCCAGGCACCCAGCAATGCTCCTGCAGCAGTTGGAAATGCACAGTGCAAACAGCCCCACCCGCCGTGTGGAAACTGCGGGAGTGTGGCTTCCTAGGGCCTGCCACCTCCTTGTGCCCTTAGGCACAGATGGCAAGTCAGTGTTCCTCTTCCCCTCAGCCTCTCCAGCCATCTCACCAGCAGGCAGAGACCTGGAATGTGCTCAGATCGCCTGGCTCCCACCCCCAACCCCCCCAGCAGCTTTACCTCACCCTTAGGTGAAACCCAGCATCCTCAGGGTGGCATTAAGGCCCTGTGGCCCAATAGCCTCCTCTACAGGTGCCCCTCTGTCTTCCCCCGTTTAAGGGCTGCAGCCACATTGACCTTCCTGCTGTTCTTGGACACCAAAGAGACCTGTTCGGAGGGCTGGCTCACACTGCCCCTTCAGGAATAGCCTCCCTCCAGCTTTCTGCACCTGCTCCTCACTTCCTGGAGGTTTCTGCTCAAATGTGCCCTGCAGGAGCCCCCACAACAACCCCAGCCACAGCAGGAACCCCACAACCCCTCACCCCCATTTCCTTCTGGCCAAGGCTCTTGTCACAGTGTGACATCACAGTGTGACATCACAGCCGTACTTGCTTCTCTTCGTCTCCCACGGGAGAACATGCATCTCCTGGCCTCTTCTCCACGCTAGGCCCTGAGCCTGGAGCCCTGCCCGGCAGCTTGGAGGACCAGAGAACGCTAATGATTGAACATATACTTTGGATTTTTTAATGAAAAAAGTAAATAAGGGAGTCTCCCTCATAACTGTAATAGGCAAATTCAGTGTCCAAATGATTCATTTGGCATGACAATATGGCAAAAGCATCCTTCCAAGAGTCAAACAATAAACAAACAAGAGAAAACCATTTGAAACAGCAATTCCACTCCTGGGCATAGAACTGACAGAAATGAATCAGGGACTCAAATATCGGTGCACCTACCTGCATGTGCATCCGCATCCGTCACACCTTCACAGTGTGCATAGGTCCACAAACAGTCTCCACCCACAGCTGCACAGTAGACAAAACACAATACATGCATGCAATAGAAGGTTATTTAACTGAAAAGGAACAAAATTCAGATGCGTGCTATGATATAGGGGACCATGAAGGCACGCTCAGAGAACTGCGCCAGACACTGAAGACCAGATGGCAGGAATCCTCCCAGACCAGGTACATAGGATAGGTAAATGCACAGAGATGCTTGAAACCAAGAGCAGGTTCCCAGGAGTGGAGTGCACAGGTGCCATTGCTTAATGGATATGGAACTTCTTTGGAGACAATAAAAATATATCAAAAGAAAATCGTATAGCAATTACTGTATTTGCCCTGATTTTATGAAATTAATTTATTCTTAGATTTTTTTATTAGATGAATCAGCACGAGTAAGAGACTTTTAGCATCTGTTTAACTTAACATTCTAACAAAATTTCTGATTTAACATTCTTTATTGGTTTTAGAAAAATGAGTTCTGATAATTATGTACATAAGCCGGAGAAGCTTGATTTATTATGCAAAGAAGAGAAAACACGTCAGATGCTAGATTCTTATTCTCCCAATGTTATCTGTGAATATTACTCAAAGTTTTATCCATATATTACTTCTGTTCCCTCAAGATAAAAAAATATTCACTTCTACAAATGTTTGTCAAAATTGGGAGCACTTTAACAAATAGCTCTCAAATATAGCACCTCCAACATGTCATTAAACATTCTCCTTTGAATATAATTTAGACCTTTTCAGTTACATCAGGAAATTCACTAATACATTTCCATAAATTACAATAAGTAATGTCCTGCTCAACTTATGGGGGCTCTGCTCCCGTGCCATGGACTAGCTCAAGCTCGGCTCTCCCTTCCTCCCTGGGTGTCCCCAGTTCTCCATTCCAGGGAAACTCATCAGGGACAGCAGCCAGTCCCCGAGCATGTCAAGGGGCGCCTGCTGAGTTCCGGCGTCACTGTGCATGGAGAGAGTGGAGGGAGAGCCAAGGCCTGAAGGCCCAGCGAGACCTCGTCATCGTCACCGAAGCCCCAGAGTCCTTAGGAGCATCCTCACCTGGGGCCTCAATAGAAAATGCTTCAGTGTGGGGCTGGGATTGTGGTTCAGTGGTAGAGCACTCGCCTCACATGTGGGAGGCACTGGGTTCGATCCTCAGCACCGCATATAAATAAATGAATAAATAAAGGTCAATCAACAACTAAAAAAACTTAAAAAGAAAAAAGAAAATGCTTCAGTGAAGGGCCCAGCACTTTGCAAAGCCTGTCACCCACCCTTGATGGGGAGGAGGATCTAGAAGAGACTAGGGCAGACACTTGCTTAATTGTCAAGCACTTTTTCATATTAGTTATGGCAAACGACATTGACTTTGCACCAATGTCAACCATATGAAATGACCACTTAAAATAAAAAATGGTGAATCTTAGGTTTAAAATGTTTAAGAAAGAGCTGACCTGTGGCGTAGGACTGTGCCCCAGGTAGGCGGTGGCGTCCTGGGTGGGGTGCTGGGACGGCAGAGGAAACAAGGGCGGAACCAAGGAAATGGAGTGCAGGTTTGACTTTAGTTAACGGTGATGCCCCAAGACCGATCTGTCGATTGTAACGGTACGTCACTGATGTGGGCTGTCAGTCATACAGGGAGCTGAGTATTTTCCTGGCAGTTTTCTGTAAATCTAAACTATTGCAAAATTAAAACTTTATCCAAAAAGGGCAGGGGTAAGTCCCTCCCACTGACGCACACCTGCTGAGGTAAAGCTGTGGTCGGGACCCGCTTCACAGCGACTGGGAGCCCACCTGGAGCCCATTCTGGGCCACACGAGGACCATGGCAGGCCAGGAGAGCAGCAGCCCGAGGATGTCATCTGCCCTGCCAGCTGGGATACCAGACTGCATTCAAGTAGAGGACAGTGATGGGGAAGGGCCGTTGGGAGGGGGAGCAGCTACCATGGCATGAGGAGAGCCGGGAGGACAGAACCTGCCTGTCCACAGACCATGGGAGGGAAGCATCTCGGGTGGGGTGTCCAGGACATCCCTGTCCTCTGGCTGCATGCGCTGGCTTTGGAGAAGCTGCAGGGCAGATCAGACATGGCCTCAGACAGCTGGTCTTCCCTGAACCACTGTGCGCACTGGCAGGAAGTGCCCATGAGCTGTGCCCACCCTGTCCTTGTTAGGGTTAACCAGTGCCCACAGGAAACTACCCCACACAGGAGTCCTCCTCTGCCCACAGGACCCACAGCAAAGCAGAGGGGGAGGCTGTGCCAGGCTGGGGCTTCCAGGGTTGAAGCGTGGCAAATCTTGATGGAACTTCGCCTACTTTGCTTGGACTCGGGGCACCTGGTCTCTTCAAGGAGCTCAAGTGTCACATCATTTATTTTTCAAGATCAGGAAAGTAGAAGGCAGGCATCCTCTTCCCGTTTGCGGGAGTCTACCATCAGCTGTCCTCTCAGCCATTCTTTCATTCAGTGTTTCCCACATAGTTCTATCGCACCAGCCTCAGGAGTGTTCCCATCGGATGGGCAGGAGGAGGAATCACCTTTGAGTGGCCGCCGGCTGCCGGGACACCTACTTGTTTCTACTTCTCAGCCTGAACAGGATGTCTGTCTTCAGAAAAGTGCCAGCGCCCTTCTCCTGGAGGAGCCCCTTCCTGTATTAGAGTGCCACCTATTCCTCACCCTCTGATCACGTGTTCTGTGATCAGAACACGTGCTCTGGGTAGGGCTCGCTCACCACTTCCAGGCACAGGTCCCACCTGCCAGCTGCAGCCTTGGGAGTGAGAGCTGAGGGCAGGACTGACCAGGCAGACAGCCTGCCTGCGGGGACAGCCTGCCCTTCCTGCGGAGCTCCCTTTGCTGTAGCCTGGGGAAGTCTCTTAGAAGATGAAGCCAACACAGTGAGCAGGAGACAGGACAGGGAGAGCCCCATGTGCCATCTGGAGCCCTGCTTGGAGGTGGTCAATTCCCCTTATTCTTTTTTAATCCACTTTGAGCCAGATTTAAAAAAAAAAAAAACCAAAAACCAGAAGAGTCCTGATAGGTGTGTCATCCATTGGACTGTCAAACCTAAGCAGGACAAGAACAGTGACTTTGGCTGTGCCAGGTTACACTGTCTGCTCGAAGCCAAATGCCCTCATTGATGTGGTCCTCCAGGGCCACGAGATGCACAGGGGACTTATTTTCTTTCTGCAAAGGGGTGAGTTCTCTTGACGTTTTCAGCCTTGAGAAAGTAACAACCTCAAGTAAGAAACTCTGTTCCAGAACATCTCCCACTGTGCTCATCAGCGCCCAGTGCTCTGCTTTGGATGGGAACCCAACTGCTAACTCAAAAGCTACAATAAGCATTTCCAAAAATCGGATTCCCTGGAGCAAAAGGGATATTGTCCGTTATGCTTGAAAAACACTGGGTTTCACTAAGTCAATGAAGTCTCTTTTGTGAAGGGTTTCTAAGAGATCTGAATGTACTCATATATGCAACTTAAGGAGCCAAACATATTTCTCTTCTGATCACAGAAAAAAATCTTCAAAAAAAAAAAAAAAAAGAATATTATGCAGGACTGTTTTTTCCCAGGAACCAATGTACTGAAAGTTCCTTCGGCATGATGTCCATTTTTATACCTTACAGCTCTAAACCCCGGTAGCTGCAGCCTGAGTCTCCCACCAGGACTTGCTGGTATGTCCAGTGGAGAGGGTTGCGGCAGGCAGGGGTCACCCCTTCCTCCTCTTTGGGGACTTTTGTGCTAAGTTTGAGCATTTTGTGGTGAGTCAAAGCAACCTGGTTTTGGTAATTTCAAAGGATTACAAACATTAAGAGCAGCTGCTTCTAGTAAAATACCAGGCTGCTGTCTTTGGCGGATCATAAGTGTGCCTGCTGACATCAGGGCCGTGTGCTCAGGGCTCACCTCCACAGGCAGTGTCAGGGGACAGGCACCTCCAGCTGGCAGCTTTGCACAAATATCCTTTCCTTAGGACCAAAGGAACCATTTGGAAACTTCTCGTTTGAAGTCCTTCCTTTTGAACTATCTTTGAACGTGTTTCATCTCCTTTTACCTTTCTTTTCGATGAATTGGTACCTTCTCAAACTTTCAGAGACATCCCAATTTTTAGTTCAAATTCTTGGGGGGATTTCTAGGGCAACTTCTGCATAAAGAAGTTTATGTAGAAGTTTGACACAGCCAGGAACAGCCCGTTCGTTTCCATTCACTTGTCATGGGTTTTGCTTTGTTTGAAAACACGTGGTGGCGTAGGAAGCAAAAGCAATGGGGGAAGAAATGGGGGATTCTGGATTCTTCTGTTCTCCACTTTAAAGCAACCAAATCCAGCAGGCACAGATTTGGAGAAAGGCTTTTATTGTTTCAGCGTTGTTCATGGAAAGAGCTCACGGAGGAGACTGAGGCTCTTCAGTGGACGGGTTGGCTGGGCCGCTGTGGACGGCTCTTCCCTTCGCAGCCCCACCCGGAGCACCTGCCTCTCTTGTCGCCCGCCCCCGCCTGGCAGCTGTGGATCCTATCCTGTGCTGCTGTAGGGGAGGTTGTTGGTCGGTCCTCCGATTTCTATCTCCCTCCCTCTTCCATGCACACTGCTCATTGTCTTGAGGGGTCATCCCTCTGCCCCTCTGCAGTCCTGGGCTGGCTGTGAGTCCAGGGGCCCCACGCTGCTCAGTGGAGGGGAATGTGCTGGAACGCAGGCTGGGACACCTCAGTGGGCACACTCTCTCTGCAGCCCCAAATGTTAACAAAAATGATAGAGAGGAAAGAAAAGACCCAACTGGCGGCAGAGCACTGAGCTGAGGTGCCACATGGGATCCTCCTCCCTGGACCTGCTGCCTGGGGTCTTGCCTCTGCCCAGCTGGGCTCTCACCTGCACATCAAGTATCTGATCCTGTGGAGCCTGCCGTCATGGAGCCCCTCGGCCTAGCCAGAGTCACTCCCATCGACCCAGCCACATAGCCGGATTGAATGATCCCTTCCGCCCCAGCCCGGGTGGCAGGAAGTTCTCCCAGACACCTCAGGCATCTCGCCGCCTCTGTGGCTCTGGAGACGTAGTGTCCACTCATGGGGAGCTCCTGACAGCTGGCCCTCCCTGCAGAGAGGACCAGGCCATCCAGTGTGAATCTCATCTGTTCCTCGGCACTGTGACCTGAGGCAAGGCACTCGAGCTCTCTAAGCCAAGTTTCCTCATCTGTAACAGGCAGCTAGTGTGATGGCTGTCCCGAGGCTTGTTGTGAGGACTAGCAAGTTAATCATCTAAGGCACGGAGTGCACTTGATTATCAGGAGGTGTTACGGGCTTCACTCCTTCCCCTGTTACTGTTATTTTTACTGTTAAAAAATAAATTTCAACAAATCTAAAGACTAAACTGGCTTTTATTAATAATTCAGGAGTCAGCCAGCTTCCCTTCTAGAGATTAGGAAAGAACTCTGAGGAGCTGAGCTGAGGCAGGAGGCAGCAGGAAGAGGCTGATAGCAGCAGCGGCAGGGATGGAGGGACTTTACCGTTACTTTCCCGTGGGGCTAGGCATGGCCTGGAAGGGCCTCTGCTCATTGGCGGCTGTGAATCTCCTGATCTGGGGAAAACTGGCCCAGATTGCACAGCACCCAGCAGGAGTGACTCCATTCACCCCCGTCTGGTCTGGAGGTCCTGGGACTGGAGCTCTGTTCAATCTGCTGGACTCTCACACATTTATTTAACATCACCATTAGTCCTGCTGGGCCCTTCAGCCTCACAGATACCCAGCCAGGCTGTGGCCTTGGACATTCAGACACAAGGCCCATCTTTCTCATAGATACAGGCTCACACTAGCCCACCCTCCATGGCTAATGTTGACAACCAAATGCCAGCTTTTAACTGACAGTAATTCATCCCTTAGTTCTGTGACTCTGAAGTCAAAGCACCTGAGTTCAAATCATTAGCTGTGGGTTGGAGTGTGTGACAGACAGGTGTCTCTACCCCAGAACTGAGCGCTGACAGTGGTAATGTGTGCAGAGGGCTTCACAGGGAGCCTGGCAGCAAGTAAGTGCTCAGTAAATGGCAGCCATGTCTCCTGCAGTTACTGTGGTTACTTGAAAGCCTGTCCCTGCCCAAACAGGCCCTTCTGTCACACCAACATAAGAAGCCAAATCACACTCAGAGAATGTTTGATTTCAGAATGAGGAGGAAGTCACACCCAGTTAACAGCCCTAAGAGTCCTGCATTCTATCCAGACACACCAATGTGGGGACTTGGATAATCACAAACAGCCTGAGGAGCCTGGCGCAAGCTTGAGGGAGGTGGGGGAATTGGGAGAATCAGGACTGAATGCTTATGGTCTTCAGGTTCGGAGGCTTCAGCCTGTATGACAGGCTCGCCAATCTGGCCAGAATAAGCCATTGGTCAAAGCTCCCCAGGAGGTTCTGAACAGAGCTCCCAGCACTCACCAGAGGGATTCCTACATGGCCAGCTTCCCTGACAGAGCAGGCCTCTGAGTGATACTGCCCACCTTAGATATGTCAGGAGGATCAGCCAGCAGAGCCCATCTCCTATACGGGCTCAGCTCTGCAGCTTGGCTCTGCCTTCTGGGGAATTAACTCAGCTGATCTGTTCCTTAAGCCAGAGGCTGGGGAGGGGAGGGAGCTCCAGTCAGCCTCCAGAGCCCTCGCAGACCTAAAACTCAGGGCTCGTGGACTTGCATCTCTCAGTCCTCAGGCAGCATGTGCAATTGAACATTGTTAAGAAATTGTGTCCCCTGTCTCCATGGATGATGGCAACAGCTCCTGTCGCAGAGCGCCTGCTGCGCTGTGGGCTCTGTGGTCTCTGTCGAGCATTTCCCTAGACTGCTTTCTGGGAGCCCAAAGGCAAGCCTGAGCGGAACACCACTCAGCAATCCCAAGGACGAACTTCTGCTGCGCGCAAAGGTGGGATGGGCTCCAGGGGCTATGTTGAGCCCAACAAGCCAACCCAAGAGGTTACGCAGTGTGCGACTCTCCCATACGACAAGAATGTGTGTGAGGAACACCCGCCCAGGGAGGACTGGGCCCTGCTCACTGCGCCTCATGGAAGGTAGGTGTTGTGGAGACACAGGAGGGAAAGACCATGACTAACAGTCACACACTCAGGGACCTGGACAAGGCCTGCCTGCCCGGATTCCCAGCTGTGTCCCGCAAGAGCTTCCTTCCCTAGGTACCTAGCAGGACACCATCACATAACCATGTTCCAGGGAGAAGGGAGGAGGGCCGATCATGACCTGCCTAGGTTTTATGGCTCAGTTTGGGGAGCCTTAGTTTCCATTTTGGGGCAGAAAGAGGACAGGGAAAGATCATATACCCCCTGCTTTTGAGGCCCCCATCTTCCTCAGTTCAAAACCACTTAACCACCAAGGTACCTGCTGTGGAGTATCATGTTCTGACCCCAACACACCCACACACCCCAGTGTACCTTAGGACTGCTGGAACAAAGTACCACTGACTGGGTAGATCCAAACCAGAAGTGGACATCTCAGCCCGGAGGCCGACTGAGCTCAAAGGGCCAGCGCAGCCAGGCTGTGGTAAGGGCTCTTCTGATGTAGGTTGCTGCTCGCGTGGAGGAAGGGTGCAGGAGCACTGTGGAGGCCTTGTCACAAGGGCACTGATCTCATTCATGAGGGTGCCAGCCTCCTGACCCCCTCACCCCACTGCGTGGGGGCAGGGTTCCCACAGACAAGCTCAGAGGGGTGCAGACATTCCAAGCACAGCAGGTGCGTATGTGACTGCTGTCCCACGAGCAGCCGGGTGAGTGGGTCCATGTCGACACCCGCATCTTTGTATTGGACTAGTTTTGCAAGACGTCCATTGGGGAAAGTTGAGTGGGCGTGTGAGAGATTTCTCTGTGTTATTCTACAGCATCATGTGCACCTACATTATTGGTAGGAAGCACCGGTGCACAGTAGGGCCTATGAGCCACACAGCGCCAGCCTGGCTCCCCACCACTGCCTACCACCTCTGCGACCTTGGGCCTGATTCTGTTTCCAGGCTCACCCTCAGGCTCACCGTGAGGGTAACAGCAATGCCAGTTCCAGAGGGCAGGATTCCTCTGGTTTTGTGATTTGCTTGAGCTATCCAGAATCAGTTTCTGTTGCTCACAACAACAGCGAGACATTTTCTCATTGACATGTAGGCTATTGACCTCTGACATGAAGCCAGGTGATTAAGATGGGATTCTACCATCTGGCTACTGATATAAAGGACTAATCTGCAGCAAGACAAATATCTTACTGAAAACAGAAAACCTGAACACAGTATATATACAGAAACCTGAATTCTACATACATGTGCAGTTTATCGAGAGTAGATAGCACCATTGAGCGAAAAGGAAGAGACAGGGCGCCAGGGTGGTGCGAGGAAGGCCTGTTTACGTTAGAGGCTCATCATGCTGCTCTCCACCTCAGGCTGTGTGGGTTTGCAGTTGGCACTGGAGAGAGGCCGAGACCCAACAGGAAGCCAGGGCGGAAGGGAAGGCTGAGCAGAGCCAGGACGGCACAGTAGCACTCGGTGAAGGTCACCTCAAGGACACCAAGGCTACCCAAACGTGCAGACCCAAGATCTCAAAAAGAAGGCAGCAGACACTGGAGTCCGGCCTTGTGCTCTGGCTTCTCCTTGAGATATTTGCCAACACAGGCACAGGGTGCAGAGGAAGGACAGGAAGACAAGCCAAGTGCTGTCTTGTGGGAAACCAAGCCCAGCCTTCAGTAGCCTCACGGTGCTAAGAAGGTAAAGCTCAGGGCTGCGCCAGGGAGAAGGGCTGCCAGAAGGCAGAGACCCCGTCTCACACAGCAGATACCCAGCCTCCAGAGAACAAGACAAATGCTGATGGGTCTTCCCTAGTATAACTGCCTCACACAAGTTAAAATAAAATCAAACTCCCCTCTGGAGGAACAGAGTATCACATAGAGATTCTATACCATCAGTCAATCAAAAAGTCCAAAACTAGCTTGCATACTATAAAGAAAGAAACAGGGACAAGGCAGATAATGGAAACAGACCCATAAGTGATGCCTGTATCACAGTCATTAAAGTATGCCTTTCAACAGAGCTGTGACTAACATGTTCAGGAAAATAAATAACAAAATGAAGAATTTCAGTGGAGAATTAGAATCTGTAAAAATTGAAACTGGACATTCTAGAACTAAACAAATGCACTGACTGAAAGTACATACTTGACATGTAGGTCTACAGGATATTAGACCCAACTGTGAAGAGAATTAGTAAATGGGTGGTAGAGTAGAAGATAGCTAGACTGATGTGCAAGTGGGAAAGGATTTTTAAATACCTGATTATAAGTTAGAGCAGACATGTAAATAGATTCCCAAAGTATGAAGTAGAAAATGGAAAAAGAAGCTTCATTTGATGAGATAATGGCCAAGAATATTCCAAAATTGATATAAAACATAAAACCACATGTTCAAAAATAGTATAAACCCCAAGAAGGTTAAATAAAAAGAAAACCATATCTAGGGCCTCTTAATGAAACTGCTGAGAACCTAGAACAAAGAAAAAATTTAAAAGCAAACAGAAAAAAATATTACCACAAAAAAGTAATGAGATTAACAAGAATAATAAATATCAGGAAAGCTGCCCTAGGCTCTTAGGGTATGGAAAAAGGCTTCCAGGATCCCAAGAGGAGTTGCCTTCAGGTAAGAGTGACAGCTGACTTCTCAGCAGAAATGATGGAGTCCTGTAGGAAAAGGAATGGCACTTAAAACAGACAAACTAACAGGCAACCAAGAATCCTGTGCTCAGTGGAAGTTATAATGCAAAAGCAAGGACCAAATAAAGACACTTCCAGACAGATAAATCCAGTGACCTAAGACAGGGAAGAGATCCCGTCAAGGGTGGCAGGAGTGATCCCTCGAGAAACCAGAGCTTCAGGAAGGATCGAGGGAAAGGAGTAAACAGAAAAGGGAAAAGGCTCCAGAACTATTGAGAAAAGAGAAGAAGAATAAGGAGGAGGAGGGGGAGGAGGAAGAGGTTGATGGTGATATGATGATGATGATGATGATAATAATAATAATAATAATGCTCATGGAATCTGAGACACATATAGAATAATACTTACCAATAAGACACAGGGGAAGACAAGCTACGTGGAGGTACAGAGGTCTGAGGTCACAGAGCTGTCAGAAAAGCGGCAAAGTATAACCATACTAGATGGACATGCTGTGGTGACTCAGCCACAGGATTAATATCTAATTCAATTATTAAAACAATAGCAGAAGAACACTGCACAAGCTAAGGAGGAGAGATTAAAAACCATAGACGCAAAATCTTCGTCACAGTATTACCATGCATGCACAGTGATATATAAAAAGGGTTCTAAAAACAACACACCACGCCAAGGTGGATTTACTCTAGGAATGCAAAGTGGATTTAACATTTGCAAAACTTGATGTGATTCATCCTGCTGTGACCTCTGGCCAACCACCCAGAGTGAGGCCACACTTCACCAGGGAAGGACAGTCCCCCACACATTCCCTTAGCTCCAATTCCAGATGCATGTTCCAGGCCCCAGGGCCACCCTCACTCCTGACCAGCCAATTCAAGGATTTCCACAATCCCCTAGGGTTCAAGGATTCACTGAACAACTCATGGAATTCAGGAAATTGTTGTGGGTTTTTATCATGAGGAAAGGATAAAGGTGGAAGCAGTCCCTGGAGGCCCTGGGGCAGCCTGGAGGGTCCAGCCAGGGAGCTCTGGGTCATCTTCTCCTACGGAGTCCTGCAGGGTGCTGCCCCCATGCAGCTGCTGTGGCTGAAGATGCTCCAGAGCACTGCCAACCAGGAAGCTCACCCAGGCCTTTGGGGTCCAGGGTTTTAACTGGGGTCGGCCACATGGCACTGCCTGGCTGACCTCAGTCTCTAGCCCCTCCTGGAGGGTCAGGCTGGGACCTTTAGCCTCTGATTCCTCCATGGGTCATAACTGGTCCCCCATCCCTCATTGTAAGTCACACTGTTGCACTTCTAAAACCCCTAGCAAACGAGGGCACTCCTATGGGGCAGAGGACACCACAGAGAGAGCACCCCCTGGCAGCTGTGGAGAAGGGCTGCACCTATTTTTGAGTAAAGTTGATTCTCTACTACACAACCCTATTAGCAAAACGAAGGGAAAAGAATGATAGATCATCTTAATATAGGCTTGCTACTGTTCAACACCATTCACATTTTTAAAAAGAAATCTTAACAAATTGGAATAGAAAGAAATTTCCTTAATCTGATAGAGTGTCAACAAAACCATCACATACATCACACTTAGTTGTGAAATGCTGAACCTTTTGTCCCAAGACTGAGAACAAGAGAATAATGGTCATTACCCAAAATTGTACCTGGAGGTTCTAAACAAGGTAATAGTGAATGAATAAATACTATAACAATTGGAAAGAAAAAGGTAAAACTTTTATGTCTTCTTCTGGTATTTAGGAACTCTGAAAGAATTCACAGAGTAAGAGACTCTGAGAGAATTCGACATCTCTGCTTCACACGTCCCTCTACAGAAGGAATCACAGTGTATACGCCTGTGAGGGGCAACTAGAAATTGAAATGGGAAGAATTGCTAGTGTTTACAATACCAACAGAAATATCCAATATCTAGGATAAATCTAGCCAAAGACATCCATGACTCTTATAGAGAAAAATGCAAAAGAGCAAAGAGTATTTTAAAGACCTAGAGAAATGGAAGGGCATATCATGTCTGTGGATTAAAAGATTTGTTTTAAAAAAGATATCAGTCTTCCCCAAATCAACATATAGATTCTATGCAATCCCATCAAAATCCCAGCAGGGCTTTTATAGAAACTGACGAGATGCTTCAAAATATACATAGAACACCACAAGCAAAAGCAGAGCCTTGGCAGGCTTGGAAAGACCACAGAGCCAGGGTCCCAGGGCGGCGGCAGACTCACATGCCCAGGAGGCTCACCTCAGGTGCCCGGTCTCATATCACTGGTGTTTGGGGTGGGAAGCCTTCTTAAAGGGAACGCCTCGTATGATGCAGGTGGTTCACAGCATCCCTGGCCCAGCCAGGAGTGAACAGCAGCAGCCCCACACACTGTAGCACAAAAACGTTGTGAAACGTCCCGGAAATTCACTCCTGGCTGAGAACTGCCAGACAGGCGACTGAGATGCAGGCCACGCCCAGGGCTCCTTGATTAATGGCAAAGTGACACTGCCTCACTTCCCGGCAATAATCAATTCCAAATGATCCATAGAGCTAGCTGTGAGAGTGAAAAGTAAAACAAAGTTTCTAGATGACAGGGAGAGAGAGCTTCATGGGCCTGGGACTAAGGTTCCTTCAAGAGAGCACTTCCTAGCACAGACCAGAGGGGAAAGACGAGGTACTGGACCTCATTAAAATTAAGAACTTCTTGTCCACAAATGACATGTTAGGAGAATGAAACAGGCAGGCACACTGCTGGAGGAGGTGCTCCTACCACACACAGGTGGCAAGGACTGCTGTCCAGGGCAGACCCCAAAACAGCTGGCCAGCTCTCCAGAGACTTATCCAGGGAAATGGCCCATGGCTCTGGGTGAGAAGAGGCTCTGCCACCCCCACCACCAGGAAGATGCAAACTGCATCCCAAGGGGATGCCAGCGTGCCACGTTGTGACACGAGATGCAGAGGAGGAGTGGCTGGAGTGGGAGTCCACACCTAGGGCTGGTGAGCATCTAGAGCCACGGAATCACTGCTGTGATGTTGGCAGGTGGCACTGGGTGTGGCCCACTGCAGTGCCCACTAAAGCTGACCTGGGCACTCCATGTTCTAGTATAGAAGATGCTCCCAGGGCCCCCATGTCACCTGACAGGCCAGGAAGCCAACTCCCTGGGTGCTGCACTGGCTGCCGAGGGCTCACCCTTCTCCAGGGCATTACACTGTTGGTGTGAGTCGTCACCTGTGGAAATTCCCACAGTGTTATGCTCAGTACTTGGGAAGGCCCCATGGCCAACACTGACTGACGAAAATATGGGAAACCCAGAAGGCACCACCTCTGCAGTGCCACCGAGGCCCTGGTCCCCAGCCAGATGTGCACTGTGGCCCCGTTTCCCTTGTGCACCCCTCCTCCCTGTACCCCGTGCAGGCTCCTCCTGAGGGCAGCCTCCTGCAAGCCACTCACAAGACAAGACCTAGCTCAGCCTCTGCTTTGGGGACGTGACCTGAGCAATTCCAGCAGTTCCACCCTCAGCAGGCTCCACACCACACAAATGTTCATGTGTGTCCGCTAGGGACCCAGACAGGTGGTCAGCAGCACCATGTATGACAGGCACCCAAGTGTACATCAGCAGCATGATGGATGACCAGGATTTCCTCCTCGGTGAACTGCACTGTAATGAAAAGGAGAACAACACACCTCCACCCAAGGTGAGCATGGCCCAACATGGCAGGGCCAAAGACACAGGGAACAATCCCACTGTTGTTGCGGAGTTCGCCAATCAGCATGAATCCCCAACCACAGACCTTCTGCAGGGACTCGCTCTTTCTTGAGAGAATGGAGGGGAGGGGAGGCAGCTCTGGGGTAAGGCCCTTGCCTAGCGTGCACGAGGTCCTGGGTTCCATCCCCAGCACTGCAAAAAAAAAAAAAAAAAAGAGGCCAGAGCTTGGGGTTGGAGGCCTGCCTGGCAATCTTGTCCTTCTGACTTTGGACAAAGATAAAGATCCACTAACTAGCTGGGCACAGTGGCACATACCTGTAATCCCAGTGACTTGGGAGTTTGAAGCAGGAGGATTACAAGTTCAAACTCAGCCTCAGCAACTTAGTGAGGCCCTAAGCAACTCAGTGAGATCTTGTCTCAATGAAATACAAAAAAGGGCTGGGGAACATAGCGTGGTGTTTAAGTGCCCCTGGGTTCAATCTCTGGTACCCCCTCCCCCCAAAAAGATCCACTAACTATACAGATACAGTCGTATACATTTATGTATGGATATTATATTGAAATTAAAGTATGTTTTTAAAAACAGATCATGTTCTTATATATTTAGTACTAAATTTTACAAATGTTCAGCCGGCAGCAAGTGTCCTGAGAATTCTTTATTAGATTTCTTCCCAGTGCTATATATCCCTCAGGTCTCTTTTGCTGAAAAGGGTAAATGGGTGTCAGGGATGTTTTCCCACCTAAGCTGGCTGCCAGCCAGTCCTGGGAGGATTATATCTAGGTCATTCTGCAAGCCCCAGATTTCCTGGTCCACTCTCCCCAAGGCCTTTCCATCTCCGTCATTCACTCAATAATCCTGGAGCAGCTCTTCTGAGCCAGGCAAGGTCTGGCCATGTGGGTGATGCAGGGAAGACGAAATGACCTTGCCACTGTGCCCACAGCCCAGGTTGGAGTTGCCCCGGGAACTCCCACCCTGCGCTCACCTGAGCACTGTGGGAATACCTTATTCACAACACTTGCGATAAAATTATCTTTTGAGATAATAGCTGGTGATAGAAGAAAGGTGAAAGCTGCCGGAAAAGTGTCCTTCATTCTCCAAAGATAACAAGCTGGCAGCCCCATGGATGCTGACTCAGCACCGAAGACTGAGACCAGAGTGCCCAACTCCCTGTAGCTCCAGGATGTCCATACCCAGAAGCACCACGTAGAGAGCTCCAAAATGTGTGGGGCTGAGTTTGCTCCACCTGCAGCCACTCTGCCTCAGAGTCAGTCTTTTGAAAACTGAAGAAATAAAGCATTTCTCATTTCCCCAAGTTTGTGAATAAATCCTCTTCCGACCTGAGCAATACCACAAGTCACCGCAAAAGGACTACAGAGGGAAGCCAGAAGCCAGCACGGCCGAGGTAGGCAGAGTCCCTAGAGACGTGAGAGGACACCTGAGCATAAATCTACGCACGCCACATGACCCACAGATGTTGGCTATGTCACAGCGTCAGGCCCTTTTTGATCTAGAAAGAGTGGCAATTTCATAGGGCCTGACCTGACATTCCTAAGCACTGGGTATGCTCAGACACAGACCATCACAGAGCTGGCCAGTACCCAGAGGCTTGTCCCCAGCTACAGGCTGCTCTGGGGCCAAGGGACTCAGCCAGGCCCTGCACCCCTGCAGACCCTTCCCAAAAGAACAAAGGAAACCGTGCCCCCTGAATGATCCCACGCTGCCAACCCTTCTGGGCTTGTCCCAGAAGATAACCCTTTCATCACAACCAGGGGCTCCAAGGTGCAGCCCACCCAGAGCACTGGGGTCCCTGCATCCCAGGGGCATCTCCTCCCAGCTTGCGGTGAAAGCACGTTCTTACCCGGGAGCAAGATGCTGCCGATTCCCACGTCCCTTTTACTGAGAAAAAATCAATAGATTAAACGAAAAAAGTATACCCTACCCAGGCTATTAATTAGGAAGATCTCAATAAATCTTCTGCCCTAACTCCCTTGTAGTTAAAAAGCTAAAATGTATATTCATTAAAATGAGGTTCTTAGCGCATGCCCCGCTGTGGGGTGGCAGGGGTTTATCTATACTCCCAATGCCTGACTCTAATCATTCCAACTGCAGGCTTTGCATATCTCTCCAGGCAGGCAGCCCTCCATGTTCATGCAATTCAAATCAGCATTCAGATGTCTGTAATCCAGTGACAACTGTCCCCTTCCCACAGTTATGTGCCACTAATCAAAGGCCACAGCATGGGGTTAAGAGATGGGAAGACAGGCCTCAGAAGCGGCATGGGAAAGGATTCTCTATAGCGACAGACTTCAAACTGCATGCAAGAAGTTCTTGCCAGTGAGCCTAGGCACACTCACCCCAGCTCCCAGGCAGCCCCAGGAGAAAGGGTCATCACCACAGAGACAATCCCCAGGAACCACCGGCAGGATGCGAGTTGCCTCCAGCCTGCTCTTACCTGGGCTCCTGGCCTCCGTGTTCCACTAGGGTCTGCACAAGCCGGGTCCTGCCGGGAGAGCTGGCAACACCTAAAAGCACAACAGAAACTGGTTTCAAAGAAAGTATGGAAACCTTGCAAACGGCACAGGACTTGGTGAAGTAGATAACCGTGGTCTTGGGAAACGTCTCCTGAGGCGGCTCCCAGGTTGCACGTGTGGGGTGAAGAGCAGGCATGGGCACAGGCCCAGGCCAGCACAGCCTTCAAAGGAAACATCAGGTCATTTGAACAAAATGCCTTTCTCAACAGAATGGCCCTGGCGACCTTATTTATAACAGGCAATTAAACAACTGGAATGTCCATGCAGAGGATGGTGGATAAGCAACCGTGCTGTACTCAGCACGAAAGGGAAGCCAGCGGCAATGACAGCAGAGAACAGTGGGGGCCACAGGGACCTGGTGCTGAGTGAAGCGCCAGACCCAAGAGAACTCGGGGACTTTGGGGCTAAACGCAGCTCAGGGGCAGAGGACTCTGAGATGGACACAAGCACCATGGTGGCCTCCCAGGGCTGGGGAGCTATTCACTCCAAACCCAGGTCCAGAAGCCCACCTGGCAGAGAAACCAATGCCCAGGAGAGGAGCATCAGGCAGAGAAAGGGGTGCCACTTGGTGCCAAAGGAGGGCAAAGAGGGCACTTGGCTTGCAAATCAGCTTCTCAGCTCCAGGGTGGAGGGTCACAGACATGGGACAGGCTGGTGAGTATTCATGCCCAGCTAGGAGCAGCTGGAGACCTCCCAGGAGCCTGGGTGCCACTTTCTGTCTCTCCTTTCATGGTCTAGTTTCTGGTCATGGCAGCTGGTAGGTGTCCGTAGCCTTGAAGGGGGAAGGAGACTGTGCACGTGCAGGTCAAGTTAACCTCGCACCACAGTTCCAGGAAGAAGCGCTTCTCACATGTGCAACAGGCCAGCGTGCAGATCAGAGTAGAATCTGGCCCAAAGGTTAAGGCAGCAAAGGGGACAGACTCAACAGGAGGACAGAGACCAAGACCTCCGTGCCGCTCCAGCCACCATGGGACATGCCCAAGTGCAGAGTCAGTGTCTCAGCAAAATCGGCCTTTGGGTCCCTGAAGAGTAACAGAGGCCACCACTGTGATCATGACCCACATGTGAGAGGTGTCATCTACAGCAAAGCCAGGGGGAACACCAGTCATGCATGGTCCCACCCTGTGACCTCCAGAACTGGAACCTCCTAAGCCACCTGAGCGAGGTGGAGCTACAAGGGTCACATAGCAGACACACGTGGCCCCACTCCGGTGGTAGAAGGTGCTGGATCTGCTTGAGTGGATGTGTCCATATGGAAGAGCTCCTGGAGTCCAGTGTGTAAGACCTACGTACCTGCACTTCAGGGAGAAGTTATAAGCTTGCAGGTTCCCACTTACAAGGGTCCCAGAGTGGCCAGTCAGACAGGAAGTAGCACAGAGTTGCTGAGGAGGGAGGAGGAGGAGCTGGGCTGTGAGATGGAAAGGCCCTGTAGACCAGTGGCAGCCACGGGGATGTGCCCAGTGTCACTGTGTGCTGAAATGACTCGAATGGCAACTTCTACATTGAATATGTTTTGCCCAGTAAAAGAAAATTGGGGAAAAAAGTCAACACTTGGTTTTTCCTTCTCTATTGTAACAATCAGTTCACAGTTGTGATTATAGTTCAAACATCAAATACATAAGAAACTTGCCTTGGTTATTTACACCTCATTGTTTCGATCAAGTTTGGGTTCTGTCGTTTTTTACCATTTAATAAAAAAACCAGGCACTCACTATAAGTAAATTCCCTGATAAGGCCCTTGGCCAAGGGTCAAATAAGTACCCTAGGATCACAAGGACCTTCATAGGCTAGAGCAGAAGTTCAAGGTTTCATGAACATTAATTCAAAACTTTTTCTTTTTTTGGTACTGGATATTGAACTCAGGGACACTCGACCACTGAGCCACATCCCCAGCCCTATTTTGGGTTTTATGTAGAGACAGGGTCTCACTGAGTTGCTTAGCACCTCGTCGTTGCTGAGGCTGGTTTTGAACTCATGATCCTCCTGTCTCAGCCTGCCTAAGTGCTGGGATTACAGGCTTGAGCCACTGCACCTGGCTTCAAAATTTTTTCTTAAGATGTATTTTAGCTTTACCAAAAAGCCTGGATAGGGCTGTGGGTGTGGCTGAGCAGTGGAGTAAGGGGAGACACCCAGCATGTCCTTGAGGGGATTCCTCTTCCTGCCCAGAAGGATGTAAGCTACCTGAGAAATTAAAGTCTAGAATAATTAGTAAAGAACAAAAGACAAAGTCAGAAAAGATAGTTTCAAAAGTTGGAGCCCCTGATAGGTCTAGTCCACACCAGAACTGGAGCCAGACAACAGAAAATGGCTCCTGTGGTGTATTTAAGGCAGGGATAAGGTTTCCAGGGCAGAGTCTTGCTTCATAATGTCTTGAGTCAGCAAGCTGATTGGCATCTTGGCAGGTCACACCCATCTCAGAGGGGCTGTGCAGCTACATCAGGTCACCCCATCTCTGGTGCCGTGTGGGATCTTAGGCAGAGCTGAGGGGAGGGTTCACCTTCATTAGGCGGTCTCACCCTGTGGGGGTGCCACAGGTGTTCCCAATGCCAGACCTCTCCTCTCCCTGGCTGCGATGCTAATAGTGCACACAGCCCACGGACGGCTCTGCTGTGGAGCGCTTACCGAGCATGTGCAGGCCTTGGCTTCCATCTCAGTACTGCAAAAGACATTTTTAAAAACCCCACACAATGAGGAACACCATGCTCACGTCCTATATGCCCAGTTACAGCACAGGTTGGACTGCTCTCGTGCAGACCTTAGGGTAAATGCGTGCAAGAGTTTGTGTGTAAATTAATCATCTTGAAGGCCTTTGATGGGTGCAGAGGGCTGTCTCTCTGCACGGCTCCTGTGACATGCCGAGGCCTCCGCACTCTGCTCACACCACGTTTGGCAGGGGGAAGGAGTAAAGCATCACGTGACAACAGTGCTCCGTGACTCACTGCTGGTAGGACCTATGGAATGTCCCTCTGGGCACGCTGTGTTCCATGATCTCATGACCTCATGTCAGATTATCCTCATGCCTCACACCAACTCCTCAAAACGTTCCCACAAGGTAAATGGTGATATTGTCCCACTTTACAAAGGGACACAGTGAAAGGGGTGGGTGAGGGCACTGGCCCAAGGCTACACAGGGAGGGTAGGACTAAACAGCAGAAGTCCAGAGCGGCCCTTCACCATGCACTAAAACACTTTGAGTGACGCAGGACACTGAGGCCAAACCACAGCAGAGGCGTTTTAGTGTGTGCAATTTTGGGAGCTTCTTGTCTGACCTTTAGGCAAACAAATGTGCACTGTCACCAGATACAGTTGCCACTGCTGGGTCCTGCTGCTCAGTCTGCACAGGCCACGGCCTGGCTGGCTGTGCACTGCTCTGCTGCAGCCACCTCAACATCCTCAGTCACTTCCAACAAGTGACCTGTATTGGGTCCTACAATCCCCACCCCATCCTGCCCACTGGTGAGTCACCTGGAGCGTAGTCCCTGGGCCTCTGTCTCTGAGTGATGGATGCAGAGCGAGAGGCAGACACAGTATGGAGAACACTCACACCTGCGCCGTGTCCACATGCAACAGAATATTCCACATTCGGAACCCAAACAAAACAGTCAACATGCTGCCATCAGACAGGACACCCCACACCTTCTCCAGGGCATGTGGAGCTACCCTGCCATCCTGTCTCATCTCAGCCCTTCCCCACCCAGTCCTGGCTTGCACCTGTGCTCATCCCGCTCCAGTCTCAGCCCCAGGACAAGTACAGGCCCGGCCCCTGCTCCCAGGATACACTGTGATAAGCCATCCCACTCCTCTCAGTCCAGGCCCAGACCCAAGCTCAGGACCAAGGCATGGCCTGCTTTCTTGGCTATATGTAGCCTATGAATGCGAGCTGGGGCCACCCCGCCACCAGGAAGCAAGGGCAAGTCTGAGAACAGACATCCAGGCCAGGCAGCCCTGGCCGAGCTGAGCAAGCTGTTGCACTAGCAGAAGACCTCAGCATTTCTTGCTGAAGTCCCCCAGTGTGTTACCCTGCCCTCCAGGGCCTTCCAATATCATCCTGTTTTCCAGCCACTGAGGAGCAGATGCTGGTGAGCAGGGGCCTGGCAGAGACCCTTAGTACTGAGCCCGTCTCTTTAGGTGAGTTGGTGCCTGATAGGTGGTAGTTTACCTGTCACCCCTGAGCCAGCCACAAGTAAAATAGCAGGGAAATGGAGGAGGGGAGCCAGTCCCAGGGAGGCCTGCTCCCAAATCCAGCCCCAACCCTGCGTGCTGGAAGCCAATGAAAGACCCTGAACTCCTGCACACTCACATGCACAATTTGCACACACATGCAAAACCACACTTAGACAAAAACGTGCACAGCCACACATTCACCTGCACACACACACATGCATGCACATACATACACACACAGGCACACAGTCAAATGCACTCATAGGTACACACTCACGAATATGCAAACTTGCACACACACACACTGAAAGACATGCACACACATACACACTCACACATTTGTTAGTTCAGAGACACTAACACAAATGTGCACTAATGCATACACATTCACAATTTCTCACATTCACACTCGAACACACTTGTGCACACACACACTAACATATGTAAGCATATACACCCACACACACACACATACTCCTACAAACTTATTTACATACATTAACACATATTCATGTGCGTATGGAAAATCATGCACTCACAAGCACACCCTCACACACACATGCACACGCTCACATGCATACATCACAAACACATGCACTCACACACGTGCTCAACAAGGAGGCAGATGGTCAGGCAGTAGGGCTTCCTGGTGGAAGTCCAGCCCCTGTGATTGTTCCCGCCAATCCTGACCTGGGTCCTACGCACACCTCTGGGTTTCCAGCTCTGCGGAGGAAAGACAAATGTAACTACTCCCCAGGGATTCAAGCACCAAAGCAGAGTCACAATCCACAGGACAAATAGACATGTAAATTACAGGAGTTTAGGGGAACATGAAGGGTAAACACTGACAACTAATTGCAATGTACAAACCTTACGTGGATTCTGATTTGAACAAACAAAACATAAAAAAAGAAATTATGTTAACTGGGAAAATTTAAACATGGATTGGGTATTCAGTGAAGTTAAGGGATCAGTTTTTTTAAAGGGCTGTTCATAGTACTGTGGTTCACTCTAAAGATAAGCATCTTTATCTTGTAGAGACACTTGTAAATTTTAAATTATTGGAGGCAAAAAACTATGTTGCTGGGTAATCCTGGCCCAGACCAGAGTGTCCAATCCACTCTACACCTGCCATGTCAGACACTGAGCACTCAGGACGCAGCTGGTCTCAACAGAGAGGTGCTACAACTAAAATAGGCGCTCTGCTGGATGTCAAAGATTTAATACCCCAAAGGGTAAAATGGCTCATTAATCACTTAAATATTGATAACACATTGAAGTGACCGTGTTTGGAATATATCGGTTTAATAAAATATATTATCAAAAAGAATTTCTCCTCTTTTTCATCTTAATGAGACTATTGGAAGATTTAAATTCACATATAGTCTCAATTATCTATTTCATCGTAACCCTCCAGGTAAATAATGAGGACACAGGGTGGCCGAGTCACTCATGATCTCAACTGGGACCATCTGGACAAAGTGACACCCTAAACAACCCCAGAACACTGGGCACAAGCCAGGACACGCTTGCCGCACTAGTAAGGTGGCAGGTCCCATACTGAGAGTGACAGCCCCACTGCTGCCAGGGGCATGGCCAAGGCGGGCTGCTCTCTGCCTGTGTCTGGACTGGTTCACCGTGTTGTAGAACAGGTGCTGCAGAGAATGCATGATGCTCTGAGTTCGGGGTTCCAGGAAAAATCTGCAAGAGGAGCAGGAACTGTGGGGCAGCTGGGAGGAGCCGGGAGTGGGCAGCCAAGGGATTGGTGAAAACAGCGGGACCCACGGGAACTTGGCTTCCCTGTTGCCCTTCCTCCCCAGTATCCTCAACTCTACTTCAAGAAACAGAGACACGCCTCGTGGCAATGAAGGTCGATTTTACAACTGGCAAGAGGAGCTTATTTTTAAAATGGCCTACAGGAAAGGACGCTGCTCCCAGAGGGGGAAGAGTGAGCCCTCAGGGCCAGCACCCCCACTGGCCCATAGAGGCGGGACTTTGCTCTCTGCATATTTGAGGGCAGGCACTGACCTAGACTGTCTCTGAGGGCTGGAAGGCCCCCCCCAACAGCAGGATAACAGCACAAGTAGTAATAATGACAGAGTGCCCCAGGATCATGAAGAGCCAAACGCTGGCATGTGTGTCGCTTGGGAGATCCTGCCCGTCATGGCAAAGTAGGAAGGAGAGCAAGACACCCGAAGAGCGGCGAGTGAAAAGGCAGAGGACCCCCCAGCGCCCACGAGCCCCCTGGGCCTGAGCACAAAGTGAATGCCCCGTGCACTGCTGGGAACTGCCAGCTCCAGAGCAAAGCCGTGCCTATGGCTGCTGAAAGCACTCTGCAAACAGCGCTGGGCTTCCCTCCAGGTTTTCAGCAGTCTACCCCAGGGAGGCCTGAGCTGGTTCCCACAGAAGCCCTGCTAAGGACGCTTGCACTGAATCCTGAGCTCCACACAACAGCTTCCACCCTGCAGGGCCTGTGGGCTCCCTCCCCACCAACCAGCTTACCTGTTAAACCCCTGCGTAGAGCTAACCAGCCACCACCACCTCAGTGGGCCTTTGTGGGCCAAGTGCTAAGCCCCAGCCATGCTGTGCACCAGGCAGGTTTTCCTGGATTTTCACTGTCAGGAAGGTGTTTTCTGTTTTCCTCATTTTCACTTAAGGAATGGAAGGTAGAAGTTAGGTACCTTCATGCAAAAAGGGAGAGTAGGTCATAAAAAAGCCACATCCCCTGATTCCAGCCTGCTCAGAGCATAGGGAGCCTCCACCCAAGTCAGCCCACGCACTAAGTACCAAAGAATGCATGGGTGCACGTGTTCATCCTTTCACTTAACGAACCACCAGGTGCTTCCACCTGCCAGAAACAGATGCAGACACATAAAATCAAATAAATAAAATTATTTCAAGAAATTCTGTGTCTGCTAAGAATCATTTCAAAAGACAAAATATCAAACCTTCATTTAATTGTTTTCTGAATTCGAGAAACTTTGTGGACTGGGTTTCACCATATTAGGATTTGTGTTTTATTTGCTTGTTTTCTCCTAGCTTGCAGGCAGCAAGACCTGTAATCAAAGTTTGTGATTCTTTCTTTCTTCTATTTCCTGCTTGTTACTGTTTGGATTCAGGGCCCACTTTTCTGCAAAGCCTTCCATTTGCATCTGTGTGCCCTGTAAACATGCAAATCCTCTGCAGATGGGAAAGAGGACACCAGGCAAACTGTGACTCCACATGTACCTGGTTGATTTCTACCCTCATGGTTGGCAGTTGCTGTGAGAGCATTCTTTGTGAGAGCATTCTTGCGAGCATGGCTACTTTCTGTTTACCAGAACCAGCTGTACCCTGATTTCTGAGAGAAGCCACAGGTGCTGACCATTCCTTGAACTCCCGTGTTCTCGTGGTCTGAGCTTGTTTTGCAGTCTGAGCAATTTCCACACCTGGGTCTGCAGTTCCACGCCTCCCACGCCTCCCACGCCCCTCGGGGGGTAGAAAAGATATATAAGCCCAGAGTGCTAACAAGCTACAAGCTATGAGCTTTGAGCTTCTTTTTCTTCGTTGTGTGTGTTTTTTCACCTGCGGCTCCCTCGCCAACTCGGTTTCACTTTGGTCTGGCGCAGGCGCTAGCAAGTTGCTGTAGACCAGATATGATACAGGGGCAGCACAATTTTAAGTGAATTTTATTTAGCCTATATGTTATGTTATTTTGAATCAAATCGGTGTATTGTTTTACTTTTGATTGCAGGGCTGAGAATCAAATCCAAGGCCCTGCAAATCCTACGCAAGTATTCTACTGCAGAATTATATCCCAGCCTTGTATCAGTGTTTTAAAATTGGAAGACTTCACATAAAATCCTGGACATCTTGTTTCTGTTGAAAAAGGGAAATTCTAGTACAAAACCCCAGGTATGCATGCTCAGGCAGCCAGGGCTGGAGCCAAGCGACTTGTTCTCTCTAAAGTGTGCTCAGCTTGGCAAGATGGTGCACAGCTGTAAGCCCAGTGGCTTGGGAGCCTGAGGCAGAAGGATTGCAAGTTCAAACCCGGGCTCAGCAAATTAGCAAGGCCCTAAGCAACTGAGTGAGACCCTGTCAAAGGCCTGGGGATGTGGCTCAGTGGTTAAGTGCCCCTGGGTTCAATTCTTGGTACCAGAAAAAAAGTTTATTCCTGTTCCCCACAGTCCCTACCCCTCCCTAGTGTGTCCCTGTCATTGCAACACTTGTGCCAGCTGTCATCAAACACCTCACCTGAACAATTGTTCTCCTATAGTTTGAGAGTATTTCTGTACCTACATTTTTATCCAGACTGAAAATAGAAGTCAAGCTAAGAGGACCTCTGATTATCTTCATATGCCTCCCCTTCAGAGCCTGCCCTCCTCATTTGCAAAGCCTGCCCAATCTCTGTGGACAGGACTCTGACTCACAGTGTAGACAAATTGGATTGCAAGTCAGAGCAGCAGGAGCACTCACAACTCAAGTGTTTCCATGGAGCGCAAAAGCACATGACTGAAAACCCCGCATGCCCCTCTTGAATCAGTTATTAATAGCCAAATAGCAAACCTTCCCAAAGCTCAGTGGCTTGAAGCAATAAGCACATATTTGGAGCTTAGCTCTGGAGGTCAGAGAGTTGGACTGAAGTCAGGTAGGTCACTCCGCTGCTGGTCTCACCTGGGTTCACGTGTGCAGCTGTGGCTGGCTGGTGGTCACTGGCCTGGCTCACATGCCTAGAGATCAGGTGGCCCAAGCTGCGTATCCATCCCCCAGACCCCCAACCCCATCTTGTGATGGTGGACAAGGAGTTCCTGCTTCAGTCTGCTCAGACCACCATGACGTGATAACAGACCTGGTGGCTCAAGAAATAGAGATTTATTCTCTCGCATTTCTGGAGTTGGCCATCCAAGATCTAGCTGCCAGCAGCCTAGGTTCTGGGGAGGCCTCTTCCTGGTTTGAGATGGCACATGTGCTCATGAAGCCTTTTCCTCTGTACGTGTGCAGAAAGCCGTCTCTGGTGACCTTGACTCTTTTTATAAGGACACCATCCCAAGGTCCCTGCCTCCAAACAGTCACATTATGGGTCAGGGCTTCAACCGGTGAAATTTGGTTGGCATGTTCATTATAACCCAGCATATACCAAGAAGGGTATTTTTACATGTATTTATTGGGGTTTGTTTTGCTTTGTTTGGGTCTGGGGGTTGACCTAAGGGCCTCGTGTATTTAATTTGGCCCAGGTCTTCTAACTCCTCAGAGGAGCTCATTCCCCGAGTCCACCACAGATGGGCCAGTTGGTGCCCATTCCTGGTGAAGGCCAACAGGGAGCTTCGGCAGGGGAGCCACATGTAGGAAGCAGGGGGCGTCAGGCTTCGCAGCCTCAGCCAGGTTTCCAGGACTTGAGCAGCCATGCCTGGCCACCCTCACCCCAGCAGAGCACCCATTTCTTTACATAAGTGGGCCAAATTCTAGGTGAATGTTGTTTAGACACACAGACACGAAGACACCTCTGTCTCTAGCCAAGAACAAGGTGACAGCAATCACTTAACTCGCCCACAAGCAATGCACGAGTTGGTTTTGCCTGACGTCATATAGCCGGCTGGCACACAACTGAAGACAAAATAAATTTCCCCATGTCAGAGATTAACACTGATGCTCCTGAGCACTGAGGAGCTTTGGGACAAAATCCTAAACCTGACTTCTATTTGATTCCATTGGCATTCTCAGTAGATCTAGGAATAACCCTCCATGTAGCTCAGCACACGCCGATCCTGACAGATTATTATTAAAGCCCCATTTCTCACCTCCTGCTGTGCAAGCCCTCGTCCCCATTTTCTCTGAATTAGTCTGATATGTGACCCATCACAAGCAGATCCTAACCTACAGGGGTCATTCATACATCTGTACTGGCACCCCATGCATAGCAGATCGTCCTGCACGTGTGGGTTGGTGCTCCACATACCTGGGCTAAAGTTGGCTGAGACTCAAGACTCCCCACCTCTACGGCTGGTGCTGCTGTTCCCCTCTGTCTGCAGGTTTCATTGGTTCACTCATCCGAGGGGGCGTCCTGGTGTGCGGATGCTCAGCACCAGCATCTCAGTAAAGCTTGTCTGCTGTGTGAACTTGACAATACCAAAGCTGGATAAATAGGGGACTGCTCCATTTCCCTCTAGGTAGACAGCTACAGGGGTCCATTCTGCCATTCCTAGAATCTCAGGGAATAAAATGGTACTTTTTCATAGGACTCCTAACGAGTCCATGATTAGCCCACGTATGTGCACTTGATGATTCCGCCTTTGCCTCCTTGGGGAACAGAAGGACAATGTCCACAGCTAGAGCTTGCAGGTCCTCACCTCACAGCTTCCCTGCGCCCCAAAAGACAGGCAGCAAGCTCCTGTCAAAGTCCGCCTTGCTGCCATCCCCTAACCTGGAGTCACAGACCACGCAGAGTGATCTTCACGTTAGACGTTGGCTAAGAGTCTGGTGACCTCTGCTGCTGTAGTTGGACTTGGTCTGCGTGTGTCCCCCAAGGGTTCATGTGTCAAAAGCTGGCCCCATGTGGCGGTGCTGGGAGGAGGCGCAGCCCAGCACAAGGCTGTGGGGTCTTTGGGGTGCTAACCTCAGAAGATGTTCAGGGAGTTCTTGTGGAGCCCTGGTTAGTTCTCGCAGGAGGCTGTTTGGAAGAGCAGTTGGGCCCTGCCCCACGTTCGGCTTCCAGTCCCCGGGAGTGATGTCCCTGGTGCACGTGCTTTCTGCCATTGCTATGCCATTGGGCACGTGGTTCCCACCAGAGCCTAGCTGACAGAGGCCATGTCCTCGGGCCTCCAGAGGGGTCAGCTAGACACCTCTTATCTTTGTAAAATACCCAGCTCCTGGTGTTTCATCGTAGTGACAGAAAACAGACCCGTCCACCTGCCCAGCATCCTTTTCCACTTTTCCAAATAGCAGAGTCTGCGTGCTGCAGGGAGGGTGCGTGAACCTGTGGTCTGGCTCCAGCGGTGGACAGGGGACCCAGGCTTGGCCAATGGGCAGCATTTCTGACCAAGTGATGTGTTCAGGGCTGTAAATGGGGCTGCCGCAGGGCCAGGGGGAGCCTCGCACCTCTTTCCATGAGGTCTGGACAGGAGAGCACAGCCAGAAGCTGCTGGTGACCTCCGTTAGCCCAGGTGGAAAGAGTGTGCCCCAGGACAGAAGTGACAGGAAGAGAGCAGAGGTGGGGGGCCTGGACACCACTGTGCACCTGGCCAACCTGCCTGTGGCCAGTCTCTGCCTTTTCCACGACAGGATACAATGTATTATCATTTTAAAGGAAAATGACCTTATTACGTGAGTTGGATTTTGGTGACTGGTAATTAAAAGACTTTTAACGAAACTACTATTTGTAAGGCAGTATCTTTTTGGAGAAGAGATGAAATAATCGTTTGTTAACAAGCTAATTAGAACAGGAACACAGGTTGGGGTGTTCCAGAGCAATCCTCTCTGACAAACAACTCAGTCCATGTCTTCCAGTTACAGAACCGCTGAAGGCATTTGCCTACACTGCGGTTCTGAAACCACCCCAATCTAAAACCGGCCTGACGCTGACCCCACACCCCACGTTGAGATGCTGCAGGGCTTTGTGTCTGCATTAACCAGAGTGGTACCAAATCTCTCATCTAAAGTGTGCTGTGTCCCGGCAATAGCAGATGAAATGCTAAGAACATTACAGTACAATTAGTGGTTGACCCGAGAAAAAATAATTATTTTTGCTGCCTTCATATAATTGATTCAAACACTTAATACTCTTTCCAGCGATGCTGAGGCTCTTTGCTCAGGCTGCTTCTCTGTAGGGTTAAAGGTGATTGTCGGTTTCCTACTCCACACTTCACCTTCCTGCAAAAACAGAAGGACCTCTGTGTTTTCTTGGTGTACGGAGCTGGCTGTTGTGCAATATCTAGCTGATGTAACGTCTTGTTGCTGGTATCTCCCTGGTTGGCTATGAGTGGCCTTGGATCCTAACATCACTTCATTTATTTCAAAGTAATTCAATTGTTCTAAAGTGATGAAGTTGGAGGGAATAAAGGAAAGAGAAATACAGGATCAATCCTGGCTACCCTATATACCCAAGGGAATTACAAAATGAGAAAGCACTGCGTGGAGTCCTGCCAAAGATCAATAAAATAGCAGGAGAGCATTTCTGAGCACTGAGGATGGAAAAAACAACAACAAAAACAAAACCAAAAACCCACAAAGGCTCATTTTGAGTCTTCAAAATGAAAGGTCCTCAAGGAACTCAGAAAGTTAGTAAAAGCTCAGCAGAGGCCTACATCGGTCACGCATCCCGGTGAGCTCTTCTCTTCTGAAAAAAGTTAGCATGTCTCTCTAATGTGAGGATTTCTAAAAAGTAGCTACAGTACCATTATCCCACCTAGAAAATGGCGATAGTTTCCTAACATCGCCAAATCTCCAGAGTGTTAATATCTGGCTCATTCATGTCGGGATCCAACACAGCCACACCCACAGTGCCAACTGTGACTCCTGGATCTCTTTATCCACAGGGTGGGAGGCTTGGCCATCAGCCTGTGGCTCCCCTGGAAGGTGACAGATCCTTTGCAAGGTGGGGCCCTAGGGTGGGAAGGTGGGTCTGGGGGTGTGCCCTCAAGGGGATGTCAGCACCCCAACCCTTCCTCTCTCTCTGCCTCTTGGTCTCCAGGAGGCGAACAGGCCTCCCCTCCATGTCCTTCTGCCTTGACGCACAGTGCTGCCACACCAAAGCAGCAGGGCCAAGGGGCCACACACAGAAACCTCTGGACGTGCGAGCCCACGTAAGCCTTTCCTCCTTCTGAACTGACAGTCGTGGTACTTTGCCACAGTCGTGGAGAGCTGTTCTAAAGTTGGGGACCACACCCCATAGTGTCATTTACTGTGCTTCTCTGTCTTGGGTTCCATGTTTTAGCATAAAGATCACGTGAGCGGTGCCAGGTACTCCTGTCCAGAGGCCCATGGCATCTGCTGGCTCCTCCTTCTTGGACGCCAGCAGCCACTGAGGCCCATCGATTGCTGCCTGAGAGGGTGAAAATCGTGAGGCTGTGGCCCCATCCAGCAGCCTCAATACTGAGCTGGAACTCTACAACCCAAAGAGAAGCCCTCAGGCCACGGTGTGGCTGCACTGAGGCGCGGCCGTGGGCGAAGGCAAGAGGATCTCCTCTTTCCCTTTGCGCGTGGGTTTTCGGGTGTGCTCCCTACCAGCCTTCTGCAGGCAGTGGCGACGGTTCTGCTGCTCCTTGTGTGGCTCGGAAGGTTTCAATCCACCTCCTGCTGCAGGTTTTCTGCTGCTGTGCGGGTTGGTGTTTGAGCCATGGCACCAGCCTGGCCGTGTGGTCTGCTGTGGTCATTGCCCACGCTGCCCTTGCTAGTCTTCCTGACGCTCCACATCTGCACCTCCTGCAGTGGGCACTGTCAGGCCAGTGGCTGTGCTCAGACCTGACTCGGGAGCCTCTTTTTCTGCTTCAGTTGATGAGATGATCCTGGATCTTCTCAGATGCTTCCTGCCCTGGATCAGGGGCCAGCCATCACTCCATGGAGCTCCGGTTTGTTTTAATGGACGTGGTGTTTGGCAACCATGCTGTGGACACCAAAGGTTTCTATGGTCACTGGGTGAATCCTGGATTCTGCGCCTGTTCCGCAGACAGAGGTGGGAAATGAACACTTTCAGGGAAAACACATGTGGAGTCCATACTGATAATTTGCAATTCAAACTTAGGGTTTTGGGGGTTTTATTTAAATTATTTTATATTTTTCTCTTTTTTATTAGGCTAAATATGCTATTTATCAATGATTTTAACATAAGTCCTTATTTGATTTATCCTATAATTAAGTAGCTACCAAACAACAATACCCATATTATTATTAACAATATAATTATTGAAAAGAAAATTTCGGTTCTTTTGTCTTTATCATGTTCCCCTGAGATGTGCAGCCAAATCACTGCTTTTCACATTAACTTAAATTGACTCCTGTGTGGGTTTAACCAAGCACTCTGTGCATGGATTTATCTATTTCATTTTGGCTTTGGTTTTGAGGAAGGGTCACCACAAAAGCAAGATCTCATCAAACTACAGATTAGAACTTCTTTATCAATTTAATATATATGCTTGTAGTCATTTGCACCCACAGAATTTAATAACAGAAATTAGATTCATAGTTGCTTCAGTGGCTTGGATGTGGTTCTTCCCCAAATGTGTCCCTGCTGGAAGTTTGAAGTTTGATCGGTGTGGTGATGAGGTGGTGGGACCTTTAAGAGGCAGGGCCTTGTGGAGGTGATTAGGTCCGGGGCTCCACCCTAGGAGCCTGGGGTACCCTCATAGGAGTGGGTTGTCCCAGTGACAGCAATGGTCATAGAAAAGCCAGCCAGCCCCTCCTGCTCTCTTGCTTCCTGTTCTGCCTGTGATCTCTCCCTGAGGTCCCACTAGGCAAGCAGAGACCCTTGCTAGTGGCCAGGGTCTGTCTGATGAACTTCCAGCCTCCAAAACCATGAGCTGCGTAGACCTTTTTTATGTCAAGTACCTGTCATCTCTCATGTATTTTGTTATAGCAACACAAAACAGACAGTTACACAGGCCTTATATGTACTTTTTTTGCCCCAGCATGTATCATAAACCTCTCCATATGTCCTTAAAATGTCTCTAAATCATCATTTTAGTACCTTCATTGTATCCTCATTTGAGTGAATTACAACCCTTTCAGTTAATCCTCTATTGTTGACCATATAAGTAGCTTTCAATTTCTCACAATTTTAAACAGCACTGTAATGAATATCTTGGGACCAAATATGTCCATGCATTTCCAAAATACTGCTTCAGGTAAATTCTCATGAATGTATTTGCTGAACCAAAAACAAAATTAAAATAATCACTTTCAGACTTTGGTCTCGTGCAGTTAACTTGTTCTCCTGAAGTATTGGAAACCCTACATTCCTAAACTCTCACACCAAGCATTAAAATTCACTTTAATTTGTTTAATTTGAAAGGTAAATATAGCATTGCATGTTGATTATGTAGATATTTCCTTAAATGATCACTATAGGTATTCATTTATTTCCTCTTGCATTTAACAAAAGTGAAACTCAGGGTTTGCCATAGGACCTTGCACTGACAGGGACAGTCCCTCCTCTCAGGGCTCAGGGTCATGAGATCACCTGAGTGAGTGAATGAGTGAAGAAGGGGAAATCCAGAGTGCCCTGAAGCTGCATCCCACGGAGGCCAGGCGGGGCAGCTAGACAGGAAAACAGCCCTTTTTCCTAGAAGAGACTGCAGAACTCCCGGGACGGCCCTGCATGTCCGTCCTGTGCAGGGCCCCGTCTCCTGCAACACCAGGTGGAGCCAGCCTGCTGCCCTCGCCCGGACTCCTCTCCCGTGCCAGCTCCCAGGTCTCCACCATCCTCTGGCCTTGAGCGAGGGCCTGTTCATCACTCCTGAGCATCTTCCTGGCCAATCGTGTGATGGCTGTGATTTACAGCAGCCCTACATCCTGGGCAGATTAGAAAGAGGAATCTTCATAATTATACAGCCTTGCTGTTATTTAAATATTTACCAACATTAAACACCAAAGGGCTGTGCAAATGATCCAGGGATTCATATTGTTCTGAGCTAATATTCTTTGAATGATATTATGCAAATTGCATAAACTTTATTTCGTTGTTGTTGCTGCGAGCGGTGTGTCCCAGGGCAGCCATTCACTAAGTTGAAGCAGATAAAGTTTTAATAATAAATAGTGATGATGAATAAGTCACAAAGTTTGTGCAAAGCTAATGTGCTTGCTCACCCGAGGGTGGTTTATTAGATAAACAAGCAGCATTTCCTGCCCTGCTTTTGCTCAAGTGGCGTCGTTTTCCTGGAAATGTTTGCGCAATAAATTATTTCAGCCCATTAGGTGTTAACGAACAAATCATATTCACTTGCAATCTGTCGTGAATTGCTGAGAATTGAGATTTAAACACTGAAATTATACATTAATTTTACTTTACAACAACAAAGCTGGTTAAGAGAAATTAAACTTGGCTGAAATGGGAACGAAAGTGTGTCTGATGCTGAATATTTTAAGCCTGAAAAGGAGGCTGCAAATTGTCTCATTAATATTCAGAATGCCTGGGCGTTGGGGACAAGGAGAAAACGCAAAAAATCGTGCCCTGCCTTGGGAACACCCATTAGTGCTGGCACGTCAGTGCAGCGATGTGCTGGTCTGTGTGACGCTGGGTGTGGCTCCCCATGGTCAGGGCCCCATATCCCTGGGTGCTAGTCCAGAACAGGCGGACCTCCCTCTTGACATCTGCAGGGTGGAGCTGATTCCATGTGACCAGGTGGCATCTGTCTGTGCTCCTAAAAACCTGCTTCCATTTGGAAGGGTGTCTGGAAAGGACCTTCGAAAATTCACCCACCAGCAAATAGCTGGGAACTACCTGTGTGCCCTTAGAGGGCAAAGGACTGGAGAATGCTGTCCGTCCATCTGTGCAGTACAGCTGTCTATGGCCAGGAAACGGAAGGAGGCAGCTCATATGCTCCAAAATTGATTTCCAAGATACTTCCTTTTTTTTATCTAGCATGAATTTTATTGAAGGAAACCATATTTACAGAAATGTGTGCAAACCTTATGTGATGACGAGTTTTCACCAAGTGGACACATTTGGGAACCAGCAGCCACATCTGCTAGCAGAACATTTCCTGCCCCACCAGGGTACCTGCACCCTAACCTGTGATATCATAGCCAAGTGCCGGAGCGCCTACTCCGGCTTGTCAGGACTCGCCGGGCCACGGTGACTTCTGTGAGGCCCACCCGGTCCCTGGTTGGTCACACAGGTGTGCCCTGCTGGTTTCCATTGATGGCTGGTGTCTTGTTGCAAGCGCACTTGGCAGTTGGTTACTCTCCTGTTGGTGTCCTCTCCAGTTTTTAGAGGTCACAAACAGTACTGCGTGAAACAGGTGCACATTTCTCTGAATGCAAGAAAATGGTTTTTAATGCAGTTAACTTCAGATTGGGGTGTTCCAGAATGTTCACTGGTAGCCAAAAGGGGCAGCAGCACATACACCCCCCCACACCCCACATGTTCATAGCAATATGCACACAGACCTTTTCTGACATATATAAAAACAATAACCACGCCTGCCTCTGGGAAGAACGTTGAGGCACAGAGGTAGTCTTACCTTCATTTTTTCCTGTTTGAAGTTTTGTACTATTCTAAATTTTCCGAGTGCATAGATCGAGTTTTCCGTGTAAAGCTAGCCAATCAAAGGGGAGGAAATGCAGTGACTTGAAAGTCGCTGGGTTCTGGCTGGGCCTGTGGTTGTTACTAGGACATTGCCTTCCGTTTTCCTGCAGTTTTGCTGCCCAGGACCACATCCTGCTGCTTCTGGGAGAGTGAGAAGCATCCTGACCATCCGCACACCCCTGTGCACCAGGACTGTCTTCCTAGCTGACCTGGGAGATGGGTGCCATTCAAGCAACCCACTTGACCAGTGAGGAGCCTCGAGTCAGAGGGGCAGTGGGGAGTCCGGATGTTATCCCCTCAGTGCTACTTCCACTCACTGCTGCCCTGAGAGCGGTAATGTGCTGGAATGTGCTGGCAGGTTGCGGACAGCAGGAAGGGGGGGCTAGAGGCGGTGAGGCCCAGGCCTCCGGGGAAACCCTGAACAAGCTGCAGGGGCTCCTGCCCCCTCCTCAGTCCTGAGCACAGGCCAGGCCCTTGGCAACCTCACTAAATGTCCAGTTTCTGCGTGAGATGCTTCAGGCCAGGGCTTGCAGGCATCCTTTGTAAGGGTCAGGCAGCAAATACTTTAGGTTTACAGCCATTTGGCATTAGTCCAGCTTCCCAGCTACCTCATTCTCTCATACTGGAGCTAGAGACAATTATAAATGAATAGCCCTGACTGTGTTCCAATAAAACTTTATTTAAAACACTGAAATCTGAATTTCATATGACTTTCACAGTAAAGTTATTTTTTGTATTTCTATTCCAGTCATTTAAATATGCAGTACACCTTCTTAGTTTGGGGGCTGCACATGGGACTGGATTTCAACCATCTACTGTAGTTTGCCAGCTTTTGTTTTAAATAGCTATAAAAATAGGTTAATATAAAGCTGCTAGACACGAATTTACCAAATTAAAGTTAAAATTCTTTCAGTTGCAAAACAAAAAAACAAACCAAAACTGGCTCAATCAAGACAGGGAATTTATAAACACATGATGGAGAAATCAAAGGGGCCAGGAGTCAGACATGGTGACTTAGAGGTTTGGATAACATCAAGTCACTCTCTCTTCTCCTCTTCCTCCTCCTCGTCCACTCCCTGTCCCCTTCCCCTGCTCTGACTTCTCCTAGAACCCCTCTCTCGGCCTCCTCTGGGCTGTATGGTCTGGTGCTCCTAATCCTATTCCTCAGTCTGGACAAAGCTCTCTGCACCAGCTGTAGGAATCCCTTCAGAACCACACTAAGAGCTCTGCCCCACACCACCCGCTCTGCAGGCCTCATCTCTTTCAGGGAAGTCCCGCACAGCTTGTCTTGCACTTCCTCAACAGCCACCTGCAGGGGTCTGGCCCCATGTCAGGTGCCAGCAGGTGAGTGGACATAATCATACCATGAAGATCATCCGTGGCTGATGGGAGGCAACCAGGTAAAGGGGGTGTGACAGGAGAGCACCGTGCTGGCTTTCTATGAAACTCTCCGGAGAGCTGAAGTCTTCACTTACTTCTCCATCTCCCCTGTGATGGAGACTTGTGGTCCTGGTATTCCAGGTGCCCAGTAGTCACAAACAAACTCCATTCTTCATTCCAATGAGTACTGAGACTCTACAGTGTGCTAGACCCTAACCAGGGCACAAGAGGCAGAGAAATGAAACCAGAAACACCGTCTTGCTCACATCAAGTGCCGGGAATGGCCAATTCCTCTACTGCAAATGGGAATCATTCTGAATCCAGCTGGCCCACAGCCAGCTGCACTAGCCTTATAACCCTCAGGACTGCTACCCTCTAAACCTCTAAGACTACGAGGCAGGCATTAGGGCAGAGCCTGTCTCGTGGGGTTGTGACAAAGTTACATTGAGATAAGTCACATAAACTGCTCAGCAGATTGCCTGGGAAAACCACTGAAATTGAATAAACATTATTTAATACTAACTTGTTCTAACCCAGACCCTGAGATGATGTAGATATTCAATAAATACAAGTTTCCTGGTACTGTAGGGTGGGAAGTGCACTTAAAACTGACCTCAGACTACTCAGGTCAAGAGCAGGGCAGCAGATACAAGTTCCTAACGTCCTGCCAAGTTTCAAAGCAGGACGGAAACCAGCTCATAACCAACAGTCCCTGCCATAAATAGTTATCTAGTTCATCAAGAACCAGCCAGCACAGTTCCCCTCAGTCTCCGGGTTCCCATGGTGCCATTCCCACAATCTCCCTGGAGCAACACGACCACCTCTGCCTCTGGTGCAGCTTGGCCAGCTGACATGGAAGAGGTATGGCTGCAGCAGAACAGATCAGCGCAACCACAAATGCAACAGGAATCTGCTGTCACCGCAACGTGAGAAGCTGCAAGAGAGGTCGAGACCATCTGAGCAACCAGAACAAAACAGGCATCGCACAAAATCGGGCTTTGCAAAGACCCATCAGAGATGGAAACATAAGAAACCTAAATGACCTGCATTCCCGAAGGACAGGAGCCCCTTGAAAGCCCTAGCTAACTGCCACAGCAGTGGAACCAACTCAGCCCCCGACACCTGCATCCCGCCAAGAGGTGGCCCTCACGCTCTCAGGGTGAACAGTGCTTACTCGCTGCCCAACTATTCTTTCACATACAGGAATTGGACTAGGATGTTATTTTACCATTTTATTCCTGGAATAGGATTAGAAATTATGGGATATACAAAGGAGGAGGAAAATGTGCCCCATTTTCCAAAGAAGAGACAATCACCAGAAGCAAACCTGCAGATGGCCTTGTGGTTGAATTAGCAACAGCGCTAACAGAACCGTGGCAGAGAGTGGAGGGCTCACATCAAACGGACAACACGTGAGCACATGGACATTTTCCCAGAAAACTGAAAACCTTAACTAGCAATTGGAAATACAACAATGAAATCACACAATATGGAAGTTAATATTTTATTCAAAGTCTTCACAAAGGGCAAGACAGCCTTTTGAAGAAAATAGGAAGGACCGATAAACTTGAGGAGGGGGTGTCATGAATCATCCAACCCGAGGCACTGGCATTGCCACGCTGGAAGAGGATCTCCAAGGACTAAATGGATGTCAGCTACACATCATCAGTATATCTGTGTCCTGGAAAGATGGGAATTGGAACAGTGAGGTTTTTTCATCTGTCAGTGGAATCACTAGATGATGAGAGACATCAACTAGATAGCAGAGAACCTCAGCAAACTCGGAGCAGGACAGACACACAGAAAATCATAGCCAGGAACATCCTAACCAGATTGCTGAAGCCAAAGACAGAAGGAAGCCTTAAAAATATCCCCCAGGGAAAGAAGACATTGCTCCCAGTACAGCAGGAGGAGCAGCCAGCCTACAGGATCCAGGAGCCCCATTTTGATAAGTCTCAGAAGAAACAAAGCCAAACTAGAGTGCTAAAGTATAGTACATTTCAGAATTGGGAACTGTAAAGACCTTTTTAGGTGGACAAAAGCTGGGAGAATTCATATACAGCAGACAGGTGCTATCAAAAAAAAAAAAAAAAAAGCTAAAGGGACTTTTTTAGAATTATGTGGAAAGTTACCACACTATTGACTGTGTGAGGCACAAATAATAAAGTGTTTCAGGGCTCATAACATACACGGAGGTAAAATACGTGACCAGAAAAGCATAAAGTGTTGTGGGGAATAAACAGAATTATTGGCTAAAAGATATTTACATTGTTCATGAAGAGGTAAAACAGTCGAAGCTGTCTCTGATGATTCAAGGATAAATGCTGTACTATCTAAAGCAGCCACTAAAATAACTTTTAAAAGATACAGCTCGACAAGAGGAGCTAAAATGGAATACCTCAAACACACTTACTTAACCCAAAAGAGGATAGCGAAGGAAGAAGCAAAGAATAAATGGAACAAATAAGGGGAAAAAGACAGCAAAATGGTGCACTTAAATCTGGAGTATTGACAGCTGCACAACAACTAGTAAATAATCCGGGTGAACAGCAGAGACTGACGGATTTCACCAAGATGCAACTCTGTGCCGCTCACCAGAAGCATGGCATACGTGGGCCTCGCAGGTCGAGTGTCAATGGATGGAGGAAGTGTACCAGGAAAACAGAAGCACAGCGACGTTTGTGCCGTGAACAGGTTCACAGGGACAAGGAGCACCAGTGCAGACACGGGGACACATGGCAATCACTCGGGAGACAATTAATGAAGAATTCACAGTCCTAAATGTCATGCAGGGAACAGAGATTGACAAAACCAGTTAAACTTGACCGGCAGATGAGAGGAAGGAAAATCTGTTTTGCCGTTGTTAACAACTTTCTCTCTGTAATTACTAGAACAACTAAAAAATAAATCTAGAAGGATATAAAACATTTGCTCGACACTATCCATCAACTAGAGGGTTGAAATACACATTGAACAGTCACCAACATAGAGCGTGATAGGCCATAAAAACACATCTCCATAAATCCACAGAATCAGAATGAACAGAGTGTCCTCCGATCAGAATGGTACAAAGAAAACGATAAGGCTGCTAGAAAACCCTGAAGTGGCTGAAAATTAAGCAAAATGCCTCTAAGTAATGCAAAAGTCAAAGAATAAATCACATGGCAAAATGGAAAGTAGATCAACTGAAGAATAATAAAAAGAAAAAAAGTACCAAAGTGTAACATTTTGCTTAAGTGGTATTTAGAGATAATTTATATCTTTAAATACATGTATAGATAATATATCTTTAAAGGAAGGTTTAACATCAAGAAACCAAACTTTTAACTAATTAGCTAGAAAAAAGAACAAATATAACCAAAGGAAGTAAACAAAAGTGATTTTAAATGTGTGGTGATGGGAGAAACTTAAAACAGTAGCAAGAGAGGGAAAAAAAGACAGAGTTTGGCTTTTTGAAAAGATTAATAACATTTAAAAACTAGCAAGACTGATAAGAAAAACAGAAGATTTCAATCATTACGTGAAGCATCACAGAGGGGCTGTGGCTATCGATCTTTCAGACCTTGAAGAATAGCCAGGAGTGACACTGGGCACCCGTGGGGGCAGGGAGGAACCCTCCTCGTAGCCCAGAGAGGAAGAAAGACCCAGAGCACTGTGGCCTCAGTCCTCAGGTGGAACCACCTGTGCATGGCAAGAAAACCAAGCTGACAGCTGACAGCTGTTGGGAGGAAGCAGAGTGAATCCTGGAGAAGGTGCCAGATGGCGCGGCAACGGGGGCAGGTACATGTTTGCTGAGGCCAAAGGGTTTTCTGAGGAGCTCTAGACTTGGGGACCAGAGAAGAACTGCATTGCCCTGAGCTAATTTCTGAGTTTATGAAAAACCATAAGAAGATGAAGGAGACTGAAAATCACAAACCCTGGAGAAGTCAGAAAGAGGAAATCCAATTTCTTCAATTTCTCCAGTGGTGCTGATGCCATCAAACCCACAAAAAGAGAGAGCAGAGCAGTAACATTGCCTGGGGCTTTGAGAGAACTGGAACCAGAACAGATCAAGGGGTGACAGAGCCTTGGGGCGATTTCATGTTCCCAAGGAAATGCAAAGACACGATGGGGCAGATGTGATTCCCGCAAAAGAAGCTGATGTGAAATGTCCACAGATTTGGCAGCATGTTCTAAAACGGCTGAGGTGGCATGCACACCCTGAGGACACACACAGCAAAGAGAAAAACCACCAAGAGCCAAAGAGGGTGGTCTCTTGTCATTGTTCTTTGTACATAATACTTCACTCCCCTCTGTCCACCTCTATCCTAAACTCATGCATTAAGAATGTGCTTATCAGTCAGGCATCTCAGACCCTGCGAAACCTGAGGCAGGAGGATGGCAAGTTCAAAGACAGCCTCAGCAACTGAGTAAGGCCCTAAACAACTTAGTGAGACCCTTTCTCAAAATAAAAGAGGTTGTAAATGTGGCTCAGTGGTTAAGCACTCCTGGGTTCAAGTCTCAGTATCAAAAAGAAGTGCTTCTCACAGTGCGAGGATGAGAGCAAGGATGGGATTGGTTCTCCTGTAACGTGCTCATGTGTCTCTCGGAGAACACCAGGCATTGGTGGACAATGTATAATTTCCACAATTTTCTTCTTTGCCCTGATGTCTTCCCTTTCCTCCCCATGACCTCAAGATGAGCTTCAATGTTTTAATCACTTTAGAGTCTTGATATTTTCAGGGTGATTTTTGTCACAATGTTGATGAATTTTGATTTCTTGCTTTCTTCCTTAGAACATGCTGATGACCAGCATAAAGAAAAAAGAAAATAGGAAAAAAAAAACTATCAAGGGCATGACTTTTTACCAATAGACTCAACAATTCAGACAAAATAGAAAAATCCCTTGAAAAACCCAGGCAGCAAAAGTGACATAAAAATCAGTATATTTAGATGCCCAATATCTATTAAAAATTGAACTCACAGTCAAAAGCCTTCCTACAAATGTCAGCACAAGTCCTACAGGCCTCACGTGAAGGATATCCAATGTGTAAGGAGGAAAACACCACCAAATTCATATTCTTTAGCAGATAAAATGGAATAAGAAACATTTCCAATTTGTTTTAGGAGGCCAGCATAACCCCAGTACCAAAACATGATAAACCAAACCAAATTACGAACCAATATTCTTCATAATATTAGCAAATCAAGTATGACAATATACAAAACATATCACGACTGACATGGGCTCATCCCAGGAATACTAGTGGCTTCAACATTCAAAAATCAATCTGAGTAACTCAGTACATTGACAAAATTAAGGCGAATAAAAATATGAACTTCTCAATAAATGTAGAAACAGCATTTGATAAAATTCAAAATCCATAAATTTTTTTTTCAGATTTTCAGCCAAATAGGAATAATAGAGAAAATTCAGAATCTGACAAAGGGCATTTACAGAATACCAGTACTCATGCTTCACTCCGTGGAAGAGAAAGGGTTTCCTCCTCATATTAGGAACACAAGGACATTGCTCCTACCAGTCCTATTCAACACCATACTAGAGATCTTGGCTTTTGCAATAAGACAAGATAAAGAACAAAAAAATAGCAAAGTCAGGGAAAGACTATGTTTATCTGCTCCACTAACAGACAACATGATCATGTGCATTATAGAAATTCTATGGAATCTACAAATAAAAGCTACTAGACCTGAGAAGTGAATTTAGAAAGGTTATAGAATATAAAGTCAAAGCATAAAGCTGAATTGCATTTCCACGTGCAAGCAATGCAAATGGGAAGAAAACTCAAAAGTAATAGATTTATAATTGCATCAAAAATATCAAATACATAGAATGATTTGATAAAAGATCTGTAAGACCACATCACTAAAAACTGTAACACATTGTATTATACTAATACAAATTAATTTTAAAAACTAAACAAATGCTAAGGACTGGATAATTAATATTGTTAGGGTGTTTATTCTTCTAATGTTGATCCATAGATTAAAAATAATCCCAGTAAAAATCCTATCAGGCTTTATAATAAATTTCTATTTTTTCCCCTTATTTTGGACTACCTTCCCCATATCAGAGAAAACATTCAACCTTTGACTTTTGGGGCCTGGATTATTTCACTTAGCAGGACAGTCTCCAGTTTAATCCAAATGTCATAATTTCATTCTTATAGCTGATTAAAATGTGGAAGCTATTCAAAAATAAGGAGGAGGAGGAAGAAAGAGAAAGAGAGAAGAAAATGTAGGAGAAAGAGCATCAAAATAGAAGAAGAAAGATAATGAAGTAGATAAAGGAAGGGGATTGAGGGGGAGGAGGAATAAGGGAAGATCAGTGGAATGGACCTGACCTATCTTTCCTATGTGCATATACCACAGTGAATCTCACCATCATGTACATCCACAAGACATTAATTAGTATTATTATTTTGAAAGGAAGTACCAGGGATTGAACTCAGGGGCACTCGCCCACTGAGCCACATCCCCAGCCCTATTTATATTTTATTTAGAGACAGGATCTCACTGAGTTGCTCAGCGCTTCCTTTTTCAAGGCTGGCCTTCAACTCAAGATCCTCCTGCCTCAGCCTCCCGAGCTGCTGCGATTACAGGTGTGCACCACCACACCTGGCCACAAAACACTAATTTTAAAAAGAAACTATAAATAAATAGAAGACAAATCAGTACAGTAGAGGGAAAGTAATAGGAGGGAAAGGGGGAAGTACTAGGGACTGAATTAGAGCAAATTATATTCCATGCTTTTAGAATTATGTCAGAATTAATCCTAATGCTGTATATAACCAAAAAGAACCTATTGAAATAAGTAAAATGAATTTCTATAATTTATATAGAAATGCAAAGGACCCATAGTAGCTAAAACGATCTTTAAAAATGATTTAAAAAAACAAATTAGAGGACTCACAGTCTCTGATTTAAGACTTACATAAATTTATAGTAATCAAGAAGGGCGATTCTAGCATATGAGTAAAAAGTACATTAATGGGAGAGAATGGAGGGCTCAGAATAAGACCTTGCACTGAGTTTTTAGAAAGACATCAAATCAATTCAATGAGGAAAGGGAAGTGTTTCAACAAACAATGCTGAAACATTTGGACATCTGTCAGAGGCAGGGGCTCTGACAGCTGTCCAAATCCCACCTTGTTCCATAACAAAGTAATGAAATTGATAATAAGTAGGCCTGAATATAAAAGTTATTACCATAAAGCTTCTAGAAAAAGACATCGAGATTTTGTTAGACAAAATAAAATGTGCAAAGGGCAAAAAATAATAATAAAAGTCAAATGGGTTTAATAAAAAAAATTTTAAACTTTGCTCTTTAAAAGTTGCCATTTTAGAAGTGAATATCCAACCACGGAAAAGATGAAAATATTCATAATACATTTTTCTAACAAAACACTTGTATCCAAAATATTTAAATAATTCTAAGAAATCAATAATAAAAGTACAAACACCCAATTAAAACAAAGGGGGAAAGATGTTAACAGACATTCACAAAAGCACCTGAAAATGCATCTATGAGAAATGGAATGTCTGGAGATCCATTTTCAGAATACAGTGTTTAGCCTTTAAGGTAAAATTACTAAGAGTTCAAGAAAATCAGTCAAAGGGACATAGAACAAATGGCTGACAGAATCACAGAATCACAGCCCCTTGACAAAAGGGAGGTGAGGAGTGGGCAGGGGTGGCCTGACCAGCAAGATGACCTTAAACACGCCCAGAGGCATTTCCTTTCAGAAAGGTCTTCCAGGCACCAGAGAACACAGGGAGGTGGGGACAACTAAAGGCACATTTCTTTAAATACCCCAATAGGAGGCAGTCAAACTTAGGTGACCTTTGGAAAGACCATGTACCCCACAGTACTCAGCCAGTGAGGAACTGGGGAGGGACCTCGTACACCCATGAATCATATGCTGATTACCAATGCTCTGGGTGTGCCTCCTGCTCACCCAGACACCCAGTCTTGCAAGACAATCATTAAAAGCTCATTTTTTTTTTTGGTCCTTTTTTTTTTTTTATTTTTGCTGACCTTGTATCTCCAAGCTCGTTCTTGAGGGTGGTTAGGGCAGGTGAGCATGTTTCCCACAACATCTAATCCTATTAGTCACTAGGGATACCAAAATAAAATAAGACGTGATTTCACACCCATGTCAAAATGATTGACAGCACCCACGTTGACAGGGCCACAGAGCAACCAGAATGCCCACGCCTGGCTGCAGCGGTGCAGGACAGTGTCTGGAGGACTTCCAGGCAGTTCTGCGTGGAGTTAAGTACACACCGACTCTCTAACCCAGCAGTTCCATCAGTCCAGTATTTATAGAAGAAAACTAAAATATATGTCCACAAAAGACTTGTACAAAAATGTCCAGAGCGGCCTTATCTGTAACAGTTCATAAGCAGAAACAACCCAATGTCCATCCACAGGTGAGTGAGTGAACAAATGGAGAGGTGTTCACAAACTAAATTGCCACTTGGCAATAAAGAGGCATAAGCCACTGCTGATACGCAGCAGGGCCGAATCACACAAAAAGCCAGTGCTTGCTGAGGGTGAGGCTGTTCCTGCAGGACGTGCTTGCCTTTGAGGCTGAGGGGCCTGCGTGGGAGGAGGCTGGTGAGGGAGATGACAAGCGTATTCTGCACGGTGCTCTGTGTAACTGACAAAATTCATTGAACTAAATCTTAACACCTCTGCGTATCATTGTTTATAAAGTAATCCTTATTATAAAAATCAGTTTTGAAAATAACGCCCATCCTGTAGATGCTGGAGGAGTACAATTTCAGAGAGGGGTGCAGAACTGCTGGGAAACGATGAGCTAGGTGGCCACTCCAGGGTCCAAACCACTGGGCAACACAAGCCCTCTCTGAAATCCCACTTTACCCCTCCTCACCCTTTGGGATGAACACAACCTCTCTGACGGAAGCAAAGAAAAGGAAGTCAGTCCTTGCTCGCAAAGCCACCCTTCCAGAAATGAGATCTGCTTCTCTGAGTCCCTTCGGCACAGGAGTCCACAAGCCCAGGCCACCCGGTGGTGCATTTGGTTGGATGACAATTACTCCTCTCAGTTCCTCTCACTTGTGAGGGCAGAAGTGCCCATCCTGCGTCTCCTCTTGTCATCTATGCCTTTTTCCGATGTCTTACCTGAAACTGACAATGTATTATTCTCTTCCTGCTAATTACTCATGCTCTTTTCCCCACCTCCACGTCTGAGCGGAGGAGAGGAGCAGTGAGGTGTCCCAGGTTGTTCTGGCAGAGTTGACGGTGACATGTGCAGGGAACTAAAATGGCAAGAGTGAGGCAGCTCATGGAGGAGGGAGGGGCTGGACCAGCCAGCCGGGACCCTTCCAATTACAGAATCTGTACTTTCATGACCAGGACTTGATAAATGTTAATACAGCCTACTAAATCAAACATATGGATTAACTCCACTTAATTTAATTAGCCAGATTTAATTTTACCCTGTATGCATTTTGTTGGACCAAAGGATAGAATTTCATGCATATCTATTCTGTGCAAGAAATCCTGAAACGTTCTTTGATCGTTTGCTAATTTTTCTGCTTAACAATTAGTTGTTGCTTGGCTGCCCAGCTTTCAGGCACAACCTGGTGCTGATTTTAATTACCTAACCTAAGACCAAGGCAAAGTGAAATTCCCACTGAGCCCTAGTCCCATTTCAGGGCATTGAATGTAAAACCCACCGCTTGCAGACCTGGGCTTCGCTCTCTGAATTAAGCATCACACGCCGTGAGGGATTTAAAAGTGAGTCCCCTCTCTTTTTTCAATTCTCCACTTGTGACCTTTCACATATACCTTCTCACAGTGCCACTCCACAGGCCCTCCCGGGGGAGACAGGCCATTTACCAGGTTGGGTTCAGCCACCGTGGCTCTGGGCTTCATCTTCTCCAGACACCACCGTGGCTGGCTTGTGCTTCCTGTCTTCTACCGGAAGTCCACTCTGCATCTCCACCTAAAGGGTTTTTGTTTTAATCTGCTCAGGCAATTCAGATTAGTGTGGATGTGAGGAGCAGCAGCCAGACTTACTTTTCCTCTTTCTCCTCCCAGGCAGCCCTCACGACCACGGCTGAAGCTCCTGACTGGAGCTCAGTACTAATCTGCCTAGATGGATGTCTTGAGTTAGATTCAATTTTAAATTCAAGTTCTAATTTAAAAAACAAAAAGGAAGTTTAGATGCAATTAAGTGGCAGTGGCAGTCAGCACCATTGCCAAGCCAATACGCACTGTCAATTAGCACTATTGCCAAGCCGAATAGGTGGACACTTTGTCCCTCCATGTCTGTCACTCGGGAACCACCACCAAATTCACTTCTGGGGAAAATCATGACTGGCAGGGAATGGACTGTACTGAAGGTTTTCAGAGGTGTGCTGTTTTTGGAAAACTTGCAAAGTTGCCTGAAGAAAGAGAAATCAAACTCTTTTCATTTTTTAAGCCAAAAGAACAGGATGCACAGATGGGTGCCCTCCTGACGAGTGCTCGCCCCTGCTTGGAAATCCATATGCCTGTGACTGATGATGCGAGGTCACTCTTGGGTCCAGGATCTGGCAGTCAGAATCCCTGCCCCTGTGGAATGTGGGCTTTGCAAGGCTGACTCTGGAGAGGCAGGTTAGGGGCACAGGTGTGCCTGCAGTGTTCACCAAGACAAGCAGTATATCTGGCTGTGGGTGTGCGTGTACCTACTGAGTAATAAACACTCACAAGTCATGTGATTAGGAACATTATCCCCTTAAGCCAGATAGTATTTCCCAACAATGGAGAAGAAAGTATCCATAGCACCTGGCCACAGGCTGGACACATGATATCGGGAGGTGCGCACACCCACACGCTCACACTCACATAGCTTCTGAGGCTCCGTTTTCTATATGTGAGCACTCTGGGTGAACAAGCCCCTCAGTTCCCTGTACAGGAACTGCTAGAGTCAGAGCATCTTGCCTGTGGGGCTGGCTCTGCTCAGATGCAGCAGCCCTCTCAGTCACGCTGCCCTGAGGCCCACAAGCGTGGGGTGGTCCCCGCTTCCCTGTGTCCTTGGGTCAAGTACGTCATTCTGTGAATATTCAAAGTGCTGGTGAAACAGCCAGCCCCAGGTGAAGATGTGGCTACAGCCCCACGTGGGGCTGTGTGGCCCAGCCCTCACATTGTGGCAGCACAGAGTGACACCAGGGCTGCTGTGGAAGAGGCTGCACTCCAGCCTGATGCCCAGACCCCCGTCCATGCAAGGACCCTCTCCTCCTCCACCCCCCGTGGGTGCAGATTCCACCTCCCCCACCCAGACCCCCCACTCCCACGGGCGCCCTGCCTCTCCACTTCCTGTCTCCATCTTTGACGTCCCAGGTGCACGTGGTTGACCCCACAGCCACCTTCTCTCGCGCTCTTTGTATCACTGCCTGTTTCTCTCCACCAGTTGTCTCTGGTTCTTGGTGTGTGTTTAGAAACAGTTCTTCACAGGGTCCTCACACCCAAGATACAGTCAGTTTTCCCTCCGCTTGGAATGTTCTGCTTCTCCCCTGAAGGGAGACGTGACTCTGGGTGCCCAGGACCTGCCTGCCATTGTGCAGGGTCTCCAGATGGTTCTAGCAAGATCGTGTGAGTAAAAGTATCCTGGAGATCATCCAGCAAATACGGAAGTGTCAACTCTTACAATCATCTAGCTGCATTGACATCCTCGTGTTTTTTAAATAAGAATTGCTCGCATATTTTTGCCCTGCAGCACTGTCCAGGAGGAGGGAAGGAGCAGTAGGAGATGGAGGAGACATTGGCCAGGCCCACCACATGGACAGTCCATGAGCACAACGCTCCTGTGAAGATGCAGGTGCTGTGATAGAGAATGTGGTGGGGATGCCTCAAACCAAGGCTCACTAGTCAGCTCAGGCGGCTGTGACAAAGCAGCATCAGTGACATAGACGAGTGTCTTCAATGGCAGAAATCCATCTTCCCACAGTGCTGGAGGCTGGAAGTCCCAGATCCAGGTGCCAGCATGGCGGGTTCTGGGGAGGGCTCCCTGCCTGGCTTGCAGATGCCCTTTCTCATTGATTTCTCATGCGGTCATTCCTATGGGAGAGCTTAAGAGAGACGCAACTCACCAAGGGCCACCAGTCCTGCTGGCTTTGGACCTGCCCCCTTCTGACCTCATTCAACCTTAATCACCTCCTAGAAGGCCTATCTCCAAATATGGTCTCACTGGGGGTTAAGGCTTCGGCAGATGAATGGGGGATACAGTACCCAGTCCATCGCAAGTGGCCAAGAGAAGACCCTAGAAGCAGTTGACATTTACTTTGAGGTCTGAAGGAGAAGCAGCCCATCGTTTTCAACCCTGGGGAAAGAACTCAATGTGAGTCAGCGGCAGAGATGACCGTGGGGCAAGGCAACATGTGCTCTGTCTGGACTCTTATGATGTCCAAATATATAGGTCACTCCAACAGTTGAACAGCATAGAAAATGCAATCATATTTTAAGGCATTTACTCCTACCAAAGTAAAATCAACAGACACATTGAAGGCAAATTTGTGCGGCTGTCTGACCAGGCCTTAGTCACTGGCTGGTATGAACAAGCCCAGCAGGAGCAAGGCCAAGACTGTCCCAAGGTGCGCTTCCTATGGCTTATCACAGGAAGCACGTTCAGGTTTGTTTTGTTAGACAACTAATCAAAACAGACCCTCCCTGGCTGGGAAGCCACAGAGTCCTACAGGAATCTCCGAGTATTCCCAGTGGCCAACTGCCTCAGAATCCCGTGGGAGCTCCATTAAGTTCACACCCCTGGGTGCCCTCTCTTCCTGAGAGCCTGGGGTCCCATGACCCACTGTCTTCCTGCTGCATAGGGTTGTTTAGTCAATTGAAGATTTCATCTCCCCAAGTACATGTGTCAGGGGAAACGAGGGGACCTGTTCCAAACCCTACCAGGGGGTCGCCGTCCCCCTGGGGGAGACAAGCTCAGGAAAGCCTACACTCCTCCCTCGTGTTCTCGGGCTCTGGCACAAAGCCCCAGTGAGGTTGTGTTCAATCTGCAGATAAACAGAGCCTCCCAGGGTTAATTGTTTTACTCCTCTCGACAGAAGGAAGCGTGAATAAGCGTTAACAGGTTGATAAAGGCCTCCAGGCCCTGCTTCCGACAACCTGCTATATTCACAACTTGCAAACATTAGCAAGGCCAGGGCTGCTCACCACAGGCCCTGAGTGGATCCTGGGGTGCGGCTGCCACAGGGGGAAGACGCGGGAGGACGAGATCCTTGTTCCTGCCTGACACTGTCTCTGGGCCCCATGTGTACAAAGGCAATCCTCGCGGGTGTTTGTGTTGAAGTGCTCTAAGAGAGCAGCAAAGTTCCTTCTGCGCATTAGTCAGAGGATGGAACCTAAGAGCTGGAAATAGGCCCTTTACATAACCTGAAAATGTCCTTCCTCTGACCTTAGCACCTTCACACTGCCACGCCCACCACATCTGGCCAGGTGATGAAGAGCGGGCAACACTTCCTGGAAAGAAAACCACGAGCCCTCCTTCAGCTGGAAAATGCTCACAGCAGAGCACACAAATCATCTTGTGAAAGAGTTCCGAGGTGACGCACTCAGATAGTTGTGAAAGTGGGCATTTGCTCTTTACTTACAAGGAAGAGTTCAAGCCTCACAATTTTACATACAAGGAGTGTGGAAGTCATCGCTCCAAGCCTTCCAGTAAGAAACACATGGGAAAATCTGAAAATCCTCATGGCTTTTCTAGAACCCCTTAAGGAACTGGGCTCACTGGGCAACCCGGAACTTGTGGGAGGAGCAAGCAGATCCCACCAGACAGGAACTACCTGCTCCAAAAGCCAAGTCATCATACTGAGTTAGGGACAGGCCAGTTTCCTAAAAGGCAGGGGAGCCAATACACCTGAGTCTCCTGTCTTCACACCAGAAGGAAAGTCCTCCCACATGCTCCGGTCATTTCTGTATCCTCCAGCCTTCTCTCCCTATAAAGCAGCCTCTGTGGCTGGTGTCTCGAGGATGCTCCTTCATAGACAGAGGCTTTGCTCCAGTCCAGAATCCCAAGACAAAGCCAATTAATCTTTAAAGTCACAGTGAGGTTGCGTTTTGACCATGCAGTGAATGACCACCTAAAATCTGGCTGAGTCCAGAGTGGCCACTGAGCTTGGTGAACCTGAAGCAGGAACATCTGGACACCTGAGTTCCCAGGGCTCTTGGGTGGTACTGACAGCAGGTGCGCAATGAGTCAGTCCTGGGGCTGCAGGCTCAGGGTCACAGTGTACTTGGACTTCATCCCTAGAACCTCCGTGCATTCATGGGGATCCCCACAGATCCCCTCCAGGTTCATGAATCAGGCCTGGCCCCTTCACCAGGGAAAGACTTTGCCAGGGCCTCAACTCCACTGGGGAAGGGCATGCTCTCATCCTCACTGACTTCCTACCTCATCTAAGGAAAGGGACACTGGTAAAGGCCACAGGCCAGACACACCAGCCACTGAAAGATCATGGTCTCATTTGAAGATCTGGACACTTGCTCCCACTCTCCAATCCAACAGGCTCTGTGGTCACCATGGAGCACCCAGGACAGGCCCCATGAGTGGACTCTCAGGAGGACCTGGGAAGTTCAAGGTCAAGTAGGGAGGAGGAAGCAAGGGGCTGGAGCAATTCCGAGCCTCAGGCTCCTGCAGCCACAGTAAACACTGAGCACAGCCCCCTCTGAGCCCAGGTGACTAAATCCTCCCAGTGCAGGCTGCAGAGCACAGCTCCTGCTACTCTGAATCATCAGACAGGGAATTTAGGTAAGGTAAGTGGCTGCAGGGACAGAGGTAGAAGGAGCCGAGCGACAGAGAGGGCTGCAGAAACAGGAATGGCTGTGATGGTCCCATGAGTCAGGACAAGTGGAGGGAAGAACTGGTGGCCTGACCACAAGACAGGCTGAACTCCAGGAACTCAGGAGGCCAAACAGCCCTCCCGGGAGCTGTGGGACCTCTGGAGAGGTCTGACCTGTGAGCCGCTGGCATCAGAAGAAGTGAGAACAGAGAAGCGTTAGAACAGCTGACAGTTCTCTGAGACATGACAGACACCAAGCCCAAGACCCAGCAAACAGATCAAAACAAAAGCAAGCCGCAAAACCTGGGACTTCAACCACAAAGACAGAATCCTGAAATGAGAGGGGCAGGGAGAAGCCCCTTCACTACACAGCCGAGAATCTCTGCAGGAGAGTGGAGAGACACATTTAGGATTGAAAAGAAAAAAACCTTTCTTTTTATATGCAGACAAGTCACCCTCAAATTAAAGCAGAAATCAAGACTTTCTCAGACCCTGCAGGTGTTTCCAGGTGGAAGAGGCAGAAACCAGACCCACAGAGATGTACGTGGGAAGGCACCAAGAGGACTTGGTAAGGGCAGGACGTGGTCTTTCATTTTTCCTCCTTACCGTCTCTGAAGGTAACTTTAAAACCACAGCTGTGGGGGCCACAGCACACAGGAGCAGCATCACCAGCATCCAGAGACGACCAGGTGTCTGTTGGGAGGCCTCGCACCACCCAAGGACGGCCTGTGCCATCTGAAGGTGGGCTTGGGTCCATTGACAACAGAGAGAGGGTCCCCGACACGTGCCTTCCCCTCTTCACCCTCGCGGGACTCAGCTCAGAAGTGAAGGCTGTCAGTATCACCTTGGAAAGGCAGCCCTGAAGCTAGGCAGTGAGTGGGGTGCTCAGCGGGGCTCCAGGCACAGCGACACGGCCTGTACACAGCAGCCATTGTCATTTCAGCCTGGAACACTGGCTCTCAAACCCCAGACCAGCCAGCAGCATCAGCGTTATCTGGAATGTGTCAGAAGGCAAGGCCCCCTCACCCTGGACCAGCAAGCAGGACCTCCGTGGCAGGGGCCCGCGGCCCACCTTTCATCCTGTCTCCGAGTGACGCAGGTTGGTTCAGAGAACGAGAAGTCCTGGGCACCAGGCCTGAGGGCAGCCGGGGCCGGCCGGCCTCTCTCCTTCCCTTCCTCAAGCCCAGCAGTGCTGCACTGGACCAGGCAGGAGGTGGACAGACTGGTAGGCCCTGGCCCCCAGAGTGGCAGGTCCAGTGAGGGGACACAAACATGCTAAGAAATCTTGGGATGGCACAGGCAGGCACGCAGGCATCGACACAGAGCCCACACGTGACGACGGGGGTGCTCTGGGGGAGCAGGGTGGCTTCCTGCAGGAGCTAGCAGCAGCTGCTGGGGTCCCTTGGAGACAGGGGCTCCTGCCCTTTCCAGGCAACTGCAGTGTCCCGCTGACCACCACGTGGAGAACAGAAGGTAAAACACACAGCAGGTCCCTCTCGCCTATTAAACTAGCATTAAAATGTATTTAGTGGGAGTTCCTAGTGCTGGCCGCAGGGCAACGAAGTTGGTGCTCTCATATATTTCCGGAAGCATCTGGCAAACTAGCAAAAGGAAACAAGAAGCTCTCGGGGGAACCAGAGAGCTGTCACAGAGGTTGTCTCTGGGCCCAGCAGTTGGCGGGTAGAAATCTGTCCTGGGAGCACCGTTCTCAAGAGAAAGGGAAGCAGGGCAAGGACCAGAGAGCAGCTCCGGGAGTTGACACCGCAGCCCAGCGGCGAGTGGCCCTTAGCGAGAAAAACACCAGCCACCGGCACATTTCAAGTCTTAAGATACATTAAATGAAAAGCCATTGAGTCCGAATCCTCCCGAACATGACTGCAAATAGTTAACAAGGGATAAGCAAAGGGGAGACTCCTGGAAGGGATTCCAACAAAGCAGTGAAGCACCGCGATGCTCTGGTCGTGCTTTTTATATATTTTCTCTGCTTCTCGAGGGCTCTAAAATTTTATTACATGTTGTATAGCGAAAACCATGAGAGGGAGAAGGACAAAGGGACATCGTTCCCTCTGGCTGAAGGAGGACAAAAACGTCACAGGATTTTTTTCACTGCAGCAGCACTAGTCACGATGTGATCTTTGTTCTCCCTCTTTCTCTCCTTTTGCTGGAAATTGATCTCAAGGGACATGAAGGTACTGCCTGACCAGAGGCTGGAGATCAGCATAGGCGCAGGACCAGGGGCAGCTGGAAAGCGGAGTCCAGGCGGCTGAAGCCCTGGAGCCCATGTTGGGCGAGGAAACGGTGCCCAGGCAGCCTGGGGAGAAGGGCTGCAGGCCTCTGGGCTGGTGGCGGAGAAGCCTGCTCGCTGAGGGCGTTGCATCCTGGTTGTGCCCCCACCTCAACCTGCATGGAAGGGCCTCCCCAGACAGCTGTATTTCCATCTCCAACCGAGAACTCTGCCTTTACTGCATGCATGGGTTTTGCTTCCTCAAAGCCAGAAGATATTTGAAAACCTCTGCTTAATTTCATAACTACACAAAATATCATTTCTCACTCATTTTATAACTTAGTATTTATTTTAATAACTATAAAAATTTTAAAAATTTAGCTTTGGGTTACATAAAGGCTTTCCTGTTATCACTATGTCATTTAAAGCTAAGTATTCCTCACCAGCCACCCCATTAGCCTCTGAGTATCACAATACCAGGGATGCTCAGCCTTGGTCCTGGTCCAGAATACCCAGCACTTAGAAGATTAAACACATATATGTATTTATATTTTAATTTTTTGGTGCTAGGGATTGATCCCAGGGCCTCATGCATGCTAGGCAAGTGCTCCACCGCTGAGCCACATCCCCAAGCCAACAAGGTGTTGGTTTAAAGAGTGAACGCTGCCACTGTGGCTGTATACCCAGATTTTGTGCTCAGATTTTATGACAATCAAATTTGTGGAAAATTGAATCATAAAACTAAAGGCTGGAGTCTTGGTGATAGCAAACTCCTTCTATATTTAGCTCCTTTGGTTTCTCAACCCAACACAGACTGGAGAGCCCTGTTTGCTCTGCCCCACGGCGTCTGTACTCAGGGCACGGATGCTGCTCTGTGGGACCAGGGCTCCCCGTTAGAGGACAGCATCTTTGCTGCCACCTCAGAACTTCCCACCTGGATGCTGAATTCAGCTAGTCCCGGCCAAACCTTTACCCTGCCCGTGGCAGCACCCTGGCCCTCACCTGGGTCTCCCTCCTGCGATCTCCTGTTCCTGCCCAGGCATCACAGACCTGCAGGCGTGTGGGTCTAGGCTGAAAGAAGCACTCATTCAATGCAGAGGCAGCTCTTTGCCCGTGGAGAAGAGCAGTTTTAAATTATTCAAGGGAGCAAAGGGGGATTGGCTGCCTTCTCTGACATGCTGTCTGATCTGTGGGTCCACAGGTCGCACACTAGAGGATGAGGCTACCTTAGTCTAACTGGCGATATTATGCCATCTTAGTTTGGTTAGCATAATTATTTAAGTTTGATTTTTAAGATTGCTATCAAATATTAACATGGTATCAGATAGAGGACAGGAACACTGGGGGCTCATGTGCCCACACATCAAGGGGCTTTGTTACTAGAAGAGTGCAGGGCTATTGTAATGAGAACAGAGCTGGACATCTGGCAAATGCGTGCAAATTTGTCTCAGCCTCGTCACCTCAGGTGACAGCTGCGGGCTCCAGGCCCCTCAAGGACAGACCCATATTGCTCCCAGACAAGACTCACTGGAGGGGCTCATTGGAGTTGCCCACTTGCCCTGAAGCAGATCGAGGCCAGGAAGCATAAGGCAGCCCTGGACAGGTCCAGTCTATGAGATGGTGTCTGCTCTCACCCTGCTTGGGTGTCCTGCAAAGCAGCTGGGAGTCCTCACAGCAAATCAGGCCTACATTCCAGGTTTTCCAAGGGGCTGTGTTTAGTCACAGCCCCCAGAGAATGAGGAAACGGAACAGGAAAGAGAACTTGGCTCTCACAATGCGGAGGCTGAGGAGCCTGCAACCTGCCCTCTGCCAGCCAGAGACTCAGGAGAACCCTGGTGTAGGTCCACCCAGGTTCAAAGGTCTGAGACCACGAGAGCCAACAGCATAAATGCTACTCTGCCGGGCACAGTGGCGCACGCCTGTAATCCCAGCATTTAGGGAGGCTGAGACAGGAGAATCACAAGTTCAAAGCCAGCCTCAGCGATGGTGAGGCACTAAGCAACTCAGTGAGACCCTGTCTCTCCATAAAACACAAAATAGGGCTGGGGATGTGGCTCAGTGGTCGAGTGCCCCTGAGGTCAATCTCTTGTACAAAAAAAAAAAAATGCTACTCTGGCAGACGAGATGGTAGCCCTGCTGAAGCAAGGGGCAAGTAAAGGGGCAGCCCTCCTAGGTTGGCTGGAGAAGTCCACCTGCCCAGTGAGTCCAGGAATTCAAATGCTGGTCTCATTGGGAAACCCCCTCATGGATACCCCCAGAATCTACGTTTAACCTGGGCCATCCAGACAGTAGAAGGACAGTAAAACCTGTCCTCACAGAGGGGCCAACTAACAGAACATCCTGGGAGTTCAGCATGAGCCAGGGAGCTGGACTCCGTGACTGGGCTCCAGAGCTAAAAGGGAATGTGATTCGGATCCCACATTTCTGACTGAGGAGAACTGGGGTGGGGCCAGAACATTCTCGCTGCTCAGCTAACTCCAGCTCCAGTGGCCGAAAAAGCAATAGAGGCCAGGAGCTGCAAGTGGAGCCACGCTGAGCTCTGTCATGGGACAGAGAACAAGCACGTCAGTGTCCGTGATCAGTGGGTGCACAGCGTTCAGCGCGGGGGCTGAAGTGAAGGCATCCTGAAGACACCTGGATGCCGAACACCTGCGCAGAGGCCTGAGGTTAGCGTCAGGAGCATGGAGGAGCTGGGAGGGCTGCACCCTAGCTGGGGAAGTCGGGAGGACTCACGCAGGGTCTTGCTGTGGAACGGAAGCAGCTTCAGAGGAGACCTAGACTTCGGTGATGTCATTAGCAAACTGGAATCCCCCACAGACAAACCCCATCCGACCCAAAAGAAGGCGCTCCACCGCACACAGTTGTTACTGCATATTAAATACTGAGCAAGATTTCCTCTCGGGCAATCATTTGCAGCCATTATCTTCCTCTCTCTAGCACCAGAGGTTGGCAAAAACCTCCAGTTTTTGGTTGAGGTTACAAAACTCCTCAAGCAAATGAGAAACATGAGCCGGGCGTGGTGGCGCAAGCCTGTAATCCCAGCACTTAGGGAGGCTGAGACAGGAGGATCGTGAGTTCAAAGCCAGCCTCAGCAACGGCAAGGCGCTAAGCAACTCAGTGAGACCCTGTCT